>CM053785.1:323230508-323358008 GCA_028749045.1 Cupressus sempervirens | reverse complement strand
TATAGCTTGGGGAATCAAGAGGAGAAGGAGGTGGAAATTTTAGACTCTTCTACGTCTGACTTGAGTGAGGTTAAGGGAAGTAAAGAGATGACCCATGTCTCTACTTCTATTAGTATGGGTAGAGTGGACCTTATACAGGACTAGTTCCTAGAAAGTATGGAAAGAGCCCCCTCCCCTATGACAGTGTCTTCTCTGGCTAGGGTGATACCTAAAGAAAAGATTATTGCTAACCCCCTCATTTTTGCAAGATAATGGCATGGACATGGTGGAGGGTAATTTTGGTGGTAAGTTGGAGGTTTCTAAGGAGACCCATAAATTGGAGGTTAAAGATCTGAGAGAGAGGATGCAGGCTCTAAAAGAAAAGGTCAAACTTTTGTCAAAGTTCACCATTAAAGTGACACAAGCAGTGGTCACTATACTACACCTGTTGAAGGATAACCAGGAGAAGGACTTGACCCACAAGGACTCCATAATGCTATTTGATTTCCTGGTAAAATATTGGGCCAACATCCTCCTAAAAGGGAGGGATGAGAAAAAGCCCAATTAGGGCCTTCTACTCTTGTTTTATGTTTAATGGTTTGTTGGTTTAAGGACTTAGTCGGTTTAAAGGATTTTATGCCTTTGTTTAAAAACTCTTTCTCTTTATGTAGTACTATTCCAAGAAATCTTAGTAGGATGCCTAGTAGACTTTATTATTATCCTCCTTCAAATGATGTTTTTGTTTTGATAAGAAGTAGTAGGGGGTAATTCTATTTTGATGGTATTTTGCTAGTTATTGACTGGTTTGTCTTTTTTAAGGGCCAGCCCCCTTGTTTTCCCTACTTTATTATTAAAAAACAAACATAGTAGATGATCAAGTGGATACTATATCTAAATGTATAAATAATTTTTCCTCATTATATCACCATAATCAGAAATACATTGCTTTCTCTAAACCTTTAAATGTGGTGATGTCAAAGTTGATTAATGCCAACATTATTAAACTTCCTTCTCTCTTTCTTATTGACACTAGAAAACATATGCCTAATTCATTTGATAAATATTATTTGAAAGTTAGTATCATTATCAATCTAGTCATGATGCTCAAAAGTGTTATGTTTTGATGCTACTAGCACCTTATTGATTCCAATGATATATCTATTGATGTCATAGTTAATAGAACAAATAAATCTATACCACCTCCTAATCATAATTTGATAATTTACACCAATGCTTTACCTTCATATTCAACAAATGTCATTAATCAACCCTCTCTTGTTACTAATATCAGTTACAATGACAAGGTAGAAGAATATAATCATATGGTTAATCATGTTGAGTCTCAATCTCAACCTTCAATTTCGCCTTCTCCTAAACCTAAACATTCACTTTTTATCACCTTTGATCATTCTAGTATGTTTAAAGAGCCTAATGGTCATCTTTAAATTACTGTTATAGTTGATCACATTCATTCTAGTGGTATTTTGATTGATCTCTCTTCCTCTATGAATGTTATCACTAAAGAGTATATTTTTAATAAATGGCTACATAAGGATACCTATGACACATTTAATGTTTGGGTTCAAAATTGTAATAGTTTCAATTTCCACCCTCAAGGCTCTATCAATCTTCTCATGGCCCTTTTTGGTAAGGTTATGCATACTACCATTGTTGTCATTCCTCCTTCTAATCACTTTCAATCTGAGCTTGGCATTTCATGGCTCTTTTCCATGCAATTTGTAGCTTCCCCTATCTATAAATGCATTAAATTTCCCCATAATGGAGAGTTTTTTTTCCATTAATCATTATGTTTATAACCCACACATCCTCAAGATTATGTTGAGATATATTTCTATTGTCCATCTCTCCCTCAAATATCATCTTCTCATCCTAATCATCTTTACTTATCTTATCAATGATATAAGGACATAAGATTCTTGACCTTATCCTTCATAAGGTTGATCCTTGTATAGATATCATGCCTACCTCACATATTCATCTTCTACCTAACACTCCACAACCCTATATTCATTCCCTCTTTTGAACCTATGATAGTTCATCCTAATCCTTCAAGTTTATCTCGTAAAACCATTCTCAATCAACATGCTCGTAAGAGTCACAAGAATCATCAAGCTAAGGCAAAAGCTCACACTCTTACTTCTCAAATTGAGTCTTTATCTCAACCTTTTCCTTGCTTCGATAAACTCATGCTTTAGCCTTTGGAGGAAGTTAATTATAGTAATAGCATGAAAATAGACAAGCATGATAATTATGTTTGTATTTTAGGTTCTACTAATCTTAATACATAATATACTCTTGATAATGATATTGATTCTAATTCACATATTAGTGATGATGAATAGAAAAGATATTGATATGCAATATAATTTTCCTAAAATGCTTTCTAAATAGTCAACACTCACTCCTAGTGTCAAGAATAGTAAATCCCACTAGAGTCCTTGCTTATATGTGGCTATGGTTCCTATTGTGCTAAGTGTTGTTCCTCTAGTGAGTTTCCCACCTTTCCTGATGTAAAGAGAGATGATAACTAGGGCCAAAAGGCTTTCTTAATAACCACACAACCTCATCAAGTTCACACAATGGAAGAAACCATGAAGATACAATGTTAGAAAGAAGAGAGAACTAGAAATGTTCCATTAATTCATCAAAATTTCATCATACATACCTAACTATGAGGCCTACTAGGTTATGACCAATACAAAGATTCAGACACTTAAAATATCATCCACCGTGCAAGATCTAACATCTTCTATTCAAAGTCTAATTTCCATACTACTACTTTCTAAATCTAGACCAAGACCTCCTATTTATATTAGCCAAAATAGATTTCATGAGATTCTAGATCACCATATGAAGAAGATTGACCAAATAATAGTATACATGCATCTCAATAATCGATCACATATGTTAAATCATGTTGATGAATTAAATATAGAAACTATCTCTCAAATAAGATCCAAATAGACAATTTGGTAAAAGAAGAACAAGACATCATTGAACAACAAAAGAAAAGAGTCACTGAGGCACTCGTTGAATATAGGACAGAAATTCACTTGGTGAAAGAACCCAAGCTACTTGGTAAAAAAAGATAGAAACACCTTCACCAAGCCAACCAACAACGAAATCACCAAAGTGGTTCACAATGATAACTAAAAACATATCTACTAAGAAGGATAGCAATGGAACCCATGATGCTCTTACATTAGACAACCGGAGTTGAAAACAATGATTCTCCTGAATCATGAGTGTGTCACAACCCGAGCTAAATCCAACTCAAATTGATATATCCACACAACATCTTCAATAGACATGTCCTTCCACTTTACCAAATACTCAAAGTAATCCTTTCCTCTTGTACTCTTACCAACTCTTTGATCCAAAATCTAGTCTATCTCATTAGTCTGCTTCTTAGGATAATCACTCAGTACTACCCACTCATTGTTAGAATTTTTATACTTGTACAAATTAGAAACTTTGAATATAGAAGATACATCCATGTCATCAAGTAACTCAACCTCATAAGAATTACCACTGTAAAACTTTCTCAAGATTCTGTAAGGACCAAATTTCTTCATTTTCAACTTACTATATATCCCAACATGAAATCTACCCTTCTTCAAAATGAACCATCACCTAATCACCAACTTCAAAACTCATATGTCTTCTTGACTTATCAGCATTCTCCTTATATTTTTTATTACTTTGTTCTAACTTATGTTTCAATTCCTTATGCAAAGACTTCATGAATTCTTCAAATTTATCACCTTCAGTACTTCTCTTCTCTTTTCCAACAATATCCCTCAAATCTCATATACCTCTAACAATCTCAAAAGGCATCTTTCCAGTACTCATGTTCATAGAATTATTGTATGAAAACTCTGCTTGTGCCAATACAAAATCCCAATTACTCAGTTTATCTCCAACTAATCATCTCGGCAAATTACCCAAGCTCCTATTCACAACCTTTGGTTTTCCATCATTTTATGGATGAAATATAGAACTATACTTCAACTTGGTATCCATCCCTTTCCAAACAATCTTCTAGAAATAACCAAAAAGCTTATTGTCTCTATTAGATATAATACTCCTTAGTAATCCATATAGTCTAAAAATTTAATTTAAGAAAAGCTTAGTAACATGTACTATATCAGATTTATTCTTATAAGGTACAAAATTTGTCAATGACAACAACAAATACAAAATGATGCCCTCTTGTTGTCCTCAGTAAGCCAAGAAAAAAATCCATACTAATATCACTCCAAGGTTTATCAGGTACTGAAATAGTTGTATATAATCCAGTACTTTGATTTACTCCCTTTGTAGCTTAACAAACTCTACAACTTCTTACAAAATTCTAAACATCCTTATACAACTACGACTAATAATACTTCTCCTTAAAGAAAATTCAAAGTCTTATCAATACCAAAATGTCTAGCCAATCCACCACTATGTTTCTCCTTAATAAAATTAACTCTCATAGATTCTCTTGGTATACACAACTAAATTCCTCTAAACAACATACCTTCCTAAATGAAATAATCATAAAACTTACTCAATTGATCCTATACTAGTGCTCTACACTTTCTCCATGCCTTAGAAAAATCCGCAAATCCTTCATCTCATCAAAGCCAACTTTATCTTTTATCTTAGTCAACAAAGATCTTCTTCTTCTCAATACATTTGCAACTCAGATAGATACTCCACCCATATTCTTGATCACAAATGTGAAATTATACAAGTACTCAACCCACTTCATATGTCTCTAATTCAATTTATGTTAACTTCCCAAATATTGTAAAGCTCTATGATTGGTATACAACACAAACTCCTTAGGAACCAAATAATGTCTCCATTTCTTCAAAGCTTGAACAATAGTATAGAACTCTTGATCATACACATAATACTTCCTTTTAGAAACATCCAACTTCTCACTAAAGAAAGCAAAAGGTTTATCGTCCTGACTCAACACAACTTCAAATGCACTACTGCTTGCATTGCATTCAACTTGAAATACTTTTTTGAAATTAGGCAAAGACAACTCAATTAATTCAACAAAAAATTGTTTCAAATTCTGAAAACTCTTATCAGCTCCATGTTTCCACTTGAAATTATTTTTATCTCCTCTCATTGTCTCAATCATAACATTACAAACCAAACTAAAGTTTCTAATGAACTTCCTATAAAAACTTGCCAACCCATGAAATGATCTTACCTCACTTATATTCTCAAGTGTAGGCCACTCAAGAATTTTTTTAACCTTCTTAAGATTCATCTTCAAACCATCAGCTGAAATTATAGAACCAAAATACACAATTTCCTTCTTCATGAATGAACACTTTTCAAGTTAATCAATAGCTTCTCCTCTTTCAATATCTCCAATACTTTTTTAGTATGCTCTAGATATTATTCCTTAGTCTTATTGGATATCACAATGTCATCAAGGTATACAATCACAAACTTACCCAATAATTTCTTGAAGACCTCATTCATCAACTTCATGAAAGTACTCGGTGCATGAATCAAACCAAAAGGCATAACTAACCATTCATGCAAACCTTCTTTTGTCTTAAAAGTAGTCTTCTACTCTTCACCTTCTCTAATTCTTATCTAATGATAACCACTCTTTAAGTCAATCTTTGTAAAATATCTCACTCCACTTAAACAATCCATTATATTATCCATCCTCGTCATAGGAAACCTATACTTCACAATTATCTTTTTAATAGCTATGGAATCAATTAACATTATCCACTCACCATTCTTCTTAGGTTCCAACACAATAGGTACAACACATGGGCTCAAAATTTCTCTGATCAAACCTTTCTACAACAATTCATGCACTTCTTGTTAAGTTCTTCATTCTCAGTAGGTGTCAACCTATATTGTGCTTTTGTTCAAAAAAATAGCTCCAAGAATAAGGTCCATACAATGACTTATACTTCTTACTAGTGGTAAACCATCAAATACATTACCTAAAATAATCTCCTGATACTTGGTGAACAACTTTTCAACTTTTGTTGTAACTCAGTTAACACTAGCATGACTCAGTCCACTATGAATAATAGAAAAATAAAAATTTCTTTCCTCATATATTTCACATTTTGATTTCAATTAACCATGCAAACTTGTATAGTGGTACAATGATTTTCATCACATGCCCCTATCAAAGGTAGCAAGACTTTTCTCTTTCTATTTTCCGAAATAGGATATTGATTTAATCTACCATTATGTAATGCTTTTCTATCATACTACCAAGATCTACCCAAGAATATATGGCAACAATCCATAGGCATAATATCACAAAGGACTTCATTATAGTAATTCTGAATCTTGAATTTCATAAGACATCATTCACTTACTAGTAACTTATGCGCATCCTTGATCTAAGAAATCTGATAAGGTTTAGGGTGTCTTATCCTCAGTAACTAGATCCTCTTAACCAATTGCTCTTATGTCATTTTTCTTGAACTACCACTGTCAATAATCACCTTACAACATTTTCTTGCAATCTTGCACCTGGTCTTCAAAAGAATTCTCGAGAGGGACTCTTCTTCAATTCACTCGTTACACAAAGTTCTCCTTACCATCAAATTTTCTCCTTTTTTAGGTCCACTTGGTAGACTCACAGATTCTCTATGGACTAATACATTTCTGCTACTATTTTCAATTTTCTTACATCTAAAGGCTTTATGTCCTCCATATTTGAAACAAGTTCCTTGAAATCCTCCTCTTCCATAACCTCCTTGGTAAGAACCATCTCTTCCTTAGTAAGAATTACCACCCTTCCACTTGGTTTTTCCTTCTCATCACTTTTCCACTTAATTTTTCCCTTATCTTGCACAATATTATCAAATCTAGTATTTTCTCCAATGGATATATCTCTTCCTCTTTAAAATCTTCTACCTCTACCTCTTTCTCTTTATTTTTTCTTCTTTGTCAAGATCTCCTCAGCTTTCAAGGCATATTGATATTTCTTTGACACTATCTAGTTTCACAAAACTATTCTCATCTTGAATTACAATTCTAAAACTATTCAAATGCTTAGACACTTTCTCTACCTCATCATCAACATGTCTAGATCTAATGTCTAAATTTATAGAAATCCTCTATATACCCTTTCATATTCATATCATTTTGCCTCAAATTTTGCATCTTTCTCAACAAGTTGACTTGGTAATCAGCAGAGAGGGACTTCTTCATCAATTTGTTTACCATCTTCACCCATGTTCTATGTTGGAAATGCAAGAAGTAACTGAGAGGGGAGAGGTGAATCAATTACCACAAAAATATTCCAAGTCCCTTAGATGTCACACAAATGTTTCACTTGATAAATCAAATCCTTACTCTGCTCAGTTAGAACTAGATATTCATTGTAAATCGGTTAACAAAGCAGTCTTGTAACATTAATGTGTACTAACCTTTAATAATGTAACTGTAGAAAAATAAACCATAAAGAAAATAACATGAACACATGAGGAGACACCTAGATTTAACATGGAAACCCAAATTGGGAAAACCACTAATGCAATTAGTTAGAACTTTTCACTCTTTTGAAGTGAGTCATGTTAGGAGCCAAACATGTTAAAGGTTACAAAGCACACAGTTAAGTGTGACACTATGAGATGATTTGAATCACCCTGTTAGGAGTGGCCTTGTTAGAGGAATTTAGACACTTCAATCTAGAAATGTCACCTTGTTAAAGGATTTATAGAATGACTATTAAGTCAATTGGGTTAAGAGATTTGTTTTACTACTATAATTTTTAGAGAGTAATAATGATTGACCTGATTGTTGAAGTAAATGACTTTTTAGATTAGATCATTATTCTAGTTTGACCTCTTGATCCTTCTTGATCAAAATATTCTTTGTTTCCCAATCTTCAAACTTGGATGCTCTTTCCTTAATCAAATATCCTTCTCATTACACTTATTTCACATTGCCTTGCATATATATGATGCTCAATGTCAAGTCATCTTGAATTCCCTTTCATATAAACATTTAACATCCATTTTTTTGTCTTTCGTAAACAAATTAATTAACAAAAGTAATTTTTTGACAATTGGCTAACACTAGACTGATCACTCGGTTAATATAGAACTTCCTTCAATGATAGACCTAACTTGATTAATACTAACTCCTTCAATGATTGACCAAGCTTAGTTAGTACTGACTCCTTTATTGATCAACCAAACTTGGTTGATACTAAAACATGCTCGGTTAATACTAGAATCTCCTCCAGTGCTTGACTGAGTTCATCTTATACTATGCTAGCTAAAGTTTAGCTTATATCGTGCTTGGTTAAAGTTTGATATTTGTGTAACATCAATGATAATATACAATTGGGTAATCATTTTCAACAGTCTCGATCTTCTCTTTCCCTTTCCTTTTTAATCAATTTGCAAATATTCCCACCAAAGTGAAGCATGGCCCTTCAACTTGGTGGTTTCTATCTTTACCTTTCGATTATTAGGGATGCCCTTGAATTCAAATAATTTCTCCATCTCAAAGATCCAATCCAAAAAACTATTGGTGTCCAACCTTCCATCATAATTTTTAACGTCAACAATAGGCTTAGAAAATGCCCTAGATAAAACTCTTAACAATCTTTCCTCATATGATCCCACCTTAGTTTCAAGGTTAGGGTTTGGTGCTCTAGGTTCTCATTCATCATCACTAACATCATCAAAATGTACTCCTCTCCTTTGGGTTGTCTCAACAACATCTAATCGAGCTGCAATTTGTCTCAACATGTCCATAATGGCATTCAACATTTCCTCTACCATGAACCATTTTGACAATAGGTTCCTGCAAGATTGCAACCTTCTATAAGCTATAGGTTAAATCTCTTATCTATCTCCCTATAATCAAATCCACTTATGATTCTATATGATCCAATCTCCACAAGGATGAAACTATGCTCTAATACCACCTGACACAAGGAGGGATGATAGCTAGGGACAAAAGGCTTGTGTGATTACCACACAACCTCACTGAGTTCACACAACAAAAGAAATCATGAAGAGAAAACACCATAAAGGAGAGAGAACCAACAATCTTACATTAATTCATTAAAATATCATCATACGTGTCTAATTGTAAGGCCTTTCTGATTATGGCCATTACAAATATTCAAACAAAAAAAATATCCTCCAACTTGTGAGATCTACCATCTCCCATTTAGATACTAATTTCCATACAACTACTTTCTAATTCTAGACCAAGATCCCCTATTTATAATTTCTAAAACAACTTTCAAAATAGTCTAGATCATTATATGAAGAAAGACAAAAAAATAAAAATCTACAAACATCTCAATGATCAATCCCATACATTAAATCATGGCCATGAATTAAATACACAAGTTGGCTCTCAAATAAGAACCAAATAAACAACTCAGTGAAAGAAGAACAAGAAATCGCCAAACAAAAATAGAAAAAATTCATTGAGGAACTCAGTGAATAAAGAAAATAAATCCACTCAATGAAAGAATAACTTGAGTCTCTCAGTGAACAAAGAGATAAGCACCTTCATTGAGCCAACCAGCAATGAAGTCACCGAAGAGGTTTATAATGATAACTAGGCATATATCTACCGAGTAAGATAGCAATAAAACCCAGGATGCTCTTGCATCATTTCCCAATTGATACAAACCAAGATAGGAGGGGTAGGTCACATGCTTGAAGTCAACTTCTCTAACATAGTAGTCTTTATTTTTTTTTGTTATTTTCTGTGTTATATATTTTTTCTAGATAGCTTTAGATAATTCTTATTGCTTCGTTGGTGTAATATATTGTACATATTCTTATATTTGTATATTTCCTCTTATATATGTTTCTACATGTTATGTTGTATATGTGTTATTATTTGTCCATGTGCTCATGTGTAGTTTTCTTGGATGCTTGCAACATGGTCGCATTGATTCATTTTGGTATATGTGTTTCCAACCCAAAAGACTCTTCTTCATATCTCTTACATGATTTTCCTCAATTGTGTTGTAGTTATACTTCCTTTGGATCATGATGCCATTTTATACTTGATATAATACTATAAATCAGCATATTCTCATACTAACCTCAAAGTTAGTAGATCCTTTCATGCTCTCCTTTTGTCATGTGCTTCTTTCCCTTTATGAGTTCTCTCTTCGAGGAATTTCATATTTGAAAAATCTATAGTGAATGCATGTTTTCTTATATCAAAGCTATTTATCTCATACCATGGATGAATTTTTGATCAATCAACTCTTTCTCTTTTTTTATCCTATTTCTTTCATTTTCATCTGCACAATTTTTTTGACCTCAATGTTAGATCCTTTTGGGCCAAACGTAGAATAGGACAACCTATTCTATAATAAGTTGACTCAAGTCAACCTATTCTAGAATAGAGTGACCCAAGTTCAATTATTCTAGAATAGGATGACCTTAGCTAACCTATTCTCCAGGGACTTTATAACTGGGGGCTAGTTTTATCTTAGCATTGTAAATTTAAAAATTGGGTAACCCGGTTGGCTTACTTTTTTTTGTGCCTAAAAAGTAGTATAAAACAAACCCTAGACACCTCTTTTTGCATTCATCACTATTATAAAAAACAACTAGACATTCTTCATCATTGCAATTACAAGGCACAATTTCAAGCACTCAAGCAAGCATATTTTTATCAAGCATCCAAGACTTTCAAGATTCAAGGATTCTTTGTGAGCATTTCCTTTCCAAGCTCTAGCATTTTGTTGGCCACCAAGGGAGGAGATAAAATTTGAGGCATTCATCATCTTATTCATTGATTTTAATTTACATCCATGTCTCCATTATGTAGTTTTGGTAGATCCATTGCATTTGTAGAGATTTCTTACATCCTTTATTGGAAATTCAACATTGACAACACACAAGCATTGTAAATTCCTATCGAAAAGGTTTTCTTCAAGCAAGGTGAATATTTACATTTGTCTTGCTTCCTTTCATGTTTTACATTTCAATTTTGAGGTTTATTCCTCAATCTAGGACTTGACCAAGGAAATACCTTATCAAACCAAAACAAAAACCAATTTTTACTATGTGTAGGAGTAGGATATTTGAATTGTGGTTGTAGATGTGAAAACTACTTGTCGAGACCATTTCAAAGAAGTTAGGTTGAGTTTTCTATAGTGCCCAAGGAAAATGTCCATCTTCTCATAAAGTTTCTAGACACTTTACCACCAAGTTAACTTGTTCTCATAGGTATAAAAACAATTGGGTTTTATAGGTTTTCTATTGTAATCATAGATTCATAGTCAAAAATTCAGTCATAGGTTATATCTATAATTTTTGTAGAAAAAAGACATATTCCCTTGCTTCAAGAGAAGTACAAAAAAATATTCCCTTTCTTCAAGGTAAGTACCTTATTATTTATTTCACCTTTTAGCATATACCTATTTTCATATCTTAATTGGGTTGATTGTATATATTTAACACCTAGATCTATCTTATACTTGTCATTAAATCAATTAGTTCAATTTCATAATTACATTGCACATCTTCAATCAATTTACATTGCATGAAAGAACAATTTCTCATGTACTTTTGATATAATTTGAGTTTGGTATCAACATCCTTTCATCTATTTGGATTTTGCTAATCTAACTTAGGTTATATTAAGAGTTATATTTGGAAGCCTCTCTTTCTCATACATGTAATGTTTAATGTGTGGAAAGTGTTTGGTTAATGAATTTACCTCACATCTTTTATATTATTAACCTTAACCACCATTAACATTTTTCATCAAAATAGTAGTTGTGATCAAATTTCTTGAAGCTATGTATATTCCTTGGAAAAATTAAAATAGCCAAAAAAAATTATTAAATTTATGTCATTCAAATATATGATTGAGTGGTATAAGCTAATTATGTATTAAGGTTTGGTTTATGCTTTAGTCAATCTAAGGATGATGTTAGTTGTAACACATTCAAGTTAAGGTGATGGGCTACCCTAATGTTGAAATGTGTATTTATAAGACATGATTTATTTTTACGAGAGAGAGAGAGAGAGAGAGAGAGAGAGAGAGAGAGAGAGAGAGAGAGAGATCAAATGTAATGCCCCGCCCGGAGATCCTTGGAAACAAGGATGAAAACCAAGCCAGAACAATTTTTTTTTTTTAACAAGTGTAAGTGCACAAGATACAACCTACACAAACCAAAAGATCACAACAGAAGATTGAAAGACAACCAAGCACCAACGGATCTCCAAACACCACTACCAACCAGAACACAACCACGAAAACCACAAAGACCTACCAAGCCTAAAGACATAAGCTGATTCTTGGAAACTGGCTAAGTCTAAAATCTTGAAGCCCTGAAATTTGGCTAAGTCTGAATTTTTGAAGCCCTGATTTTTCCTAGAATCTACACCTTAGCTCGCAGAGGTCTGAAACCCATCTCAAATGAATCGTCGCATTTATTAAAATATATCTTAAGTATAAGGAATTAAATATATTAAAATATACATCAACTTATACTTAAATGATATATTTTAAACCCCGAAGGACAACAACAGAAACCCAAAAATTGAATTTCAAAACAAACCTCCTGAATTCAAAATGCAACAACATAGGCTTCAAGAATGCCCAAAAGGGTATCTAGATCAACTCTCAAAATGATCGAAACACTACAAAAAGTGCCCGTTGTTGGCACGCACAGGTTTTAACCAAAGGGCGTGCGACACTTCTTACTAAGGGAGGGCGACACTTCTCCCTTAGTGCGTGCGACATTTCTCAATAAGGCATGCGATACTAGAAAAGTATCACACGACATTTGTCATGAAGCCATGCGACACTCTTCCAGTGTCGTATGATACTTCTCCAGTAATGCATGCGATACTTTATAGTATCGTACGACATTCTTTATATGGGCATGCGATACTTTAATAGTGTCGCACAATGCTAAAAAAATGTCGCCCATACAAAACCAAAAACACTTCCAAAACTCAAAAACAGAAAAATAAAATGACAAAAGAACCTTCGCACTAGGGAGTAACGGATCCAACATCTCGAGGCCAGAACACTCGAACCAGAATTGAGTAACTGAAATACAAAAAATGAAATCTAACCATCTATCAAACAAGGAAGGGAAAGTACAGAAAGGAAACATCACATTCAACTGAAATAAACATCGCAATAATATAGTTAACATTGCAATGAGCAAAAATAACCAACTAAGTACGCGGTTCCTTCCAACCGTCAATGGCATCATAGGACCATTGTGGGCCCTAGCCATCCCCCGTGCATAACATCCCAAGCCACCAATCAAATCATTGGTGTTTTTTTAATAGGGACATCACTACTAAACATGCTACAATGTAAGTAAATAAAATCTAACATGCTAGCAGTAAGCATAAGATAAAACTGTAATCAGATAACATCATCTACTACATGATAATCATCATAATGAGGAATGCGTTAAAACTAACATCATCTAAACATGATAACATCATAATGAGAGCATAAATCACAAGAAGCATACTCCGTATACAGAAGTACCAAGTGACACATCTAGCTACAGTCGTACTAGGACAATAGACCGTATCTGAACATCGATCCCTAGCAGTGGTGAGGGTAGCTACGTCTCCCAACCACGTGGCACCCGTAGGTCCACACCCGCCATGTTGATGGAGATAGTGATCCAACCGCAAACACACAAAAATACAACAACCATGGCTAACACTCACACCAAGCAGTATGATGACTGAAACCAAGACATAGACAATGCATAAACTACAGGTCCTGGTTAGACACCTCAATGGGCTTACTATGTAGGGGCTGACATCATGGAGAGTCGCTTGGCATCAAAAAGCCCAAGCTCGAATCGTGTGTCCTCAAACTTAATTGGGTGCTCACACATTGTGTCCTCGAACTCAATCGGGTGCTTACACATTTTATTATCTTAAATTTTATTACCTCCCAGTGTTTTCTTTAATTATCACTTATATAAAACTTCCTTTGCCAACCCATGACATCATGATCGTCGGGCTGCAAAATAGAAGCCCCCTCCATATGCTACCCTACCCTACCCATGCTCATCCAATGACTAGTGCTCGTAGGCATGCAAATTCCCAACCCAACCCCAATGATCATACTTCCGAAAGTGCTACGGAAGGTCGGTGCTTGCAAGTCATCCAACTATGTACGCGCACATACTCGTGTGTGGCGCACCACCATCATGAAGATCAAATAAAAGGACTAGAAGAGAACACAAAGCAACAAGTCCCTCAACTGTAAACAAAATAGAGAGGACAGATGCAACACGCATCCCAATGCAACGAAAGATGCAAAAGTGGTCTAACTGGTATCCAAACAGATCACCCAGGTCCACGAACCACAATGTGCCAAGAAAACTTGATAAAATAGGGCAGCACACAAAACGAGGTAAAAATATCAAATTTTAGAAAAATTCTAAAATTAAAACCCATTTGGCCCTTGGGTTCAAAAACCCCAAAAATCCAAAAATTAATGAAAACGGACACTGTATGCAAAAACGGCCAGCATAACGGCCCAAAAACCCAAAACCCCATTTCAAAAATAGGGAAAAACGTTCATACCCAACCAATCGGGCAGAACTAGCAACTAGAAATGGAGGGGAACACTAGTTCTCAGCCTCCTAACATATTGCTACAAGAAACATAAGCTGAAACAAATCAAAAACTATAAAATGGGAAGGCCCTACCTGAAGGAAAAAGAGGCAGAAACTGAAACTCGCACAATAAAATAAACCACCCGCCAAAATAGTTGAAAACAACGGCAAGGCATAAACTCCTCGAGCCAAATCCAACGAGACCAACCTCGCGCAGATCCCACGCTCACAGCTCCTAGAACGAGCAAAACAAGAATCCTTTAGAAGAGGATTTCCAAATTTGCTCTACAATTCTATTTTCAAATTGTGAAAAGTGATTTATGAAATCACTTTTCCAATACTTATTCACTTTTTGGGTGAATAGTCGATTTTGGAAAATAGCTAGCTGGAGTAGTTAAACTCCGAATTGACCCAAACAAAAATAGGTTATTATCCACAACGGGATTTCACCTAAGGCAAAGCTGCAAGAAATTAAATTTGAAAAGATTAAAATCCAAAAACCCCAAAAATATAGAAAAACACTTAACACTTTCGCGACAAATGCGAACTTCTAAATGCACAGACACACTCACTGGTCTAATCACATAATGCAAATGAGTTCGGATTTACTAATCATCGAAAGGTTTTGATCTAAACAATAACAATAAGGGTACGTCGACCATATAGGAACGACATGGGTAAATATGAATAGTTGAATCACTAACTCCATGTGCCACTGCTAGGGATATAATTCCTGCACACTAAAACACATGATCAAGTGCAATGGCAAATAATATCATAGCCGAAGCAACATGTATTAAAATACCTATTTAATCCATTTACATCACTCACATTCGTAAAAATCATAAAGATACAAGAATGAAGTAAATAACCATAGCATAGAATCCATCTCATAACATAGTCAACAAATAGGTCCAATACATCATATAACCAGATACCATCATAGATTTACTGTCATCTCAAAATGGCATCCACATGCAAATGTGATAAACTGAATAGTATAGCAGTAAAGCATCTATGGTACTGAATCCAAGTATAGCATCCAACCCTCGGGTCATCATAAGGTACAAAATAATAAGAGTATCAAGTATCTCTCGAATCATAATAGACAAAACATAGACTGCAAACATGAGAGGCACTACATCAAAGGGTTGTGTGATTGAGTTAGTAGTTGAATATCTACAAGAAATACAAATGGTCAACTAAATTAGAAATGAAGAAGCAATGGTGAAGTACTATTTCTAGATCTTTCTTCTTGGTGAATCCTAATAGGTTCTTGTGTTTAAATCCTCTAACAAGGTGACTTTTTCTAGGGTGAGAAAGATCCTAACATATATTAGGTTAGTTTCCTTAACATGGTGGCTCATTAGTTTGAGTTAACATTTACTTTAACAAGGTTACTCCTAATAGTGTTAAGCTCCTTATAGTAGGGCTAGCAACAAATCCCTTAAGTGGGTGACTCCTAATAGGATCTTCTCCTGATTAGGAATCATTGTAAGCTCCTGACAAGGCCAAGTTTTTAATGGGGCATATTTCACAAGAGTGAAATGTTTTGTGACTATTAATTATAATCATGGTTTTCCCCTCTGACTAATGATTTCCATGATTAAAATTTTGGTAGTATGGTGTTACTTGTGTGGATATTTCTACTAGTTATATTTTGTCTTATTGATAGTTTCACAAGTTATCTTGAAATAAATGCAATGAATGAATGAGTGTTAGATTTGATATTGGTTAATCAGTATTTTGAATTTTTGGTTAAAGTTTTAATCTATGTGATTATTGATTCATCACCCTCTAGTTATCTAGGACCTTAATAACATAAATAACATCTTCATTTATTTTGTTTAATTAGTCAATGTTACAAGCATTAAGTCCTCAGCCATTATCAATATTGATCTTGCATTTCTTTAGTAGGAAAATCATCTTGAAAAAAATAGCATTTTTTTGTCACATTCATTCATTCTAATATGGAATTTTTATTGTATTTCGAAGGAGGTGAGATAATCACATTTTGTAAGGCTTGTTGTACTGCTTCATAAGAAGCTCCCAAAGAGATAAATTAGTAGAAGTAGTACAAAGATGTTCTAATAAATTATTTTTGCTTCTAAGATTTTTTGAGAGATAGGGTGGACAAGGAAGCGTTGGTTAAGGAGGAAAAAAAGGAGGAAAAACTAAACTTGTAGGTTGTCTAATGTTTATTGTGTTATGAGACAATGCATGATTGTTAGGTTGTTGAGCACCTTTCACCATAATAAATGATTTATTTTGATTTTATTGAATATCTTGACAAAGATTATTAACAACCTTAGGATTTTCACTACCCAAAATATAGACAACATTGACTTGATCAAGTTCTTTATTGTTTATTACTTCATCATTAGAAGTGAAAGAATTAAGGAAATTAGTAATGATATTATCCACTTCTTTCAAGGTGTTCTCATAAGTAGAGAATCCTTTAAGATGGGGATTACACATTTCCATCAATGCTTCATCTCTAAGATGGGTGTAATTTAAAGAGGGTAAGGTGATTTTAAGAAAGGTAGTTATAATTTCCTCTTGCAATATATGAGAATGAGAATAGTCAACATTATTATCTAGTGGTTCGTCACAAATATGGAGATTATAGCAAACTTTCAGAGAATTATAATCATAGTTCATCAAATCTTAATTCCTAAAGGTAAGGTCATGGAAATGAATAAAGGATAAAGTATCATATGGGGAATTATCAAATTTTAGTAAGGTACTCTCATGGGGGAAGCACATATCAAGAGAATATTTAACATCAATCTTTAGCACTTGTCCCAACAAGAGAGAGATTATTGAAAGAAGATTTTAAAATGTATCCTTCCATTTGTATGTCCTCATGGAGATGGGGACCCTTAGGAGAAGTATAAAGTGATAAAAGGGAGGCTAAGACACTATTACCTTGAGAAAATGTATACATTATAAAACTAATATTACAGGGTAAATATGCATGGAACAACATGAAATTTAGTTTTTAAATTTTTCATCAATGCAACTACATAAAAAGGTGAAATAATCTATGTGAATTACAATGATTACTAAGAAATATTTTGTATGTATATAAATAATAATATTTATTTAAAACATGAAAACATGAAAATAAAATGCAAGAATGCAATAGATATATGAGAGAAGTTAAAGTTATTGCATTAAGTTATATCAATTAATACAATTCATGAAAAGCAAAGATATGATGTAAATATAGATTAATGTAATTCATAAAAAGTATATCCACATACCAAATCAAAGAGGAATTTATCATGCAAGGAGAATCTAAGTCAAAAGTATGTAAGAAGAGTCAAGTTGAACAAAATGTATAATATCAAAAGGGGATCATTTAAAAGGGCTATTTTCATTAATTCAAAAGATAAATTCAAATACAAAACTACCTCAAAGAAAATATGATAAACTCCACTTCAAATATGTGAATGCAATATCTATGTTTGAAGGGTTTTGAGTCCTTCAATTCTTGGAATTGAAGGGAGAGGAATGATATCGATATGCAAAAGACAAAATAAGTACATACCTGATTTAATCTTATTGAGAAAAATAATGTAAAAGAAAATGAAGACAAATTTGAATGCCTCTAAATAGAATGCAAAAGGTGGTTTTCAAGCCCAAATTTCATATTGTCAAAATATAAGAATCATGAGTTGTGATCCTAGATCGAAGACTTAGATATTATAAATTGGAATCCTACAAAATTTTAGCTCAAATTGGTTGGGATGTGGTGAAAGTGGAAATGTGTTCCTAGGAACTTGGTAATTTTGGCATCGTGTTCCTAGGAACTCATATTATGTCATGAATGTGACATTGTTCATCAATGTTCCTTTTTGTGTTCTCTAATTAGGGATGATGCAAAATGGTAGTTACCTATTCTTTTTTGCCTTCATGGTGATAACCCAAAAAGACTCTTCTTCATGACTCTTATGTGACATTCTTATATTGTGCTTGTAGTTCTACTACCTTTGGGGGATGATGACATTTCATTTTTCTATTATATCTTATCTATTATTAAATGATCATACTAACCCCATTCTAGATCATTTACTTGATTATTCTATAATTTATCTTATTTACATTACTTTTCTTTATGACATTTTAATTCAATTTCAAGATTGATTCCTAAAAAGGGATTTAACCAAGGAAAACAAAATTCCATGACCTTTTCTCCTTCTTTTTTGTGTGTAGGAATAAGTTATGAAGTTGGAGATTTTGATCTAAAAAGTACAATTATAGTTGTAGACCCTCAAAAAAATTCATCAAATGTAGATTTCTCAGGAACAAGAAGACTTCTTGACTTTCCCCTAGAAAATCAACTTGTCACTACACTTTTTGGCTGAAATTTTCATAGTAGAAAGCTACAAGTCTTAGGGTCCCATATCTAGAGTTACAATAGTTTCTAACATTATGACGAGAGTCAATTTAGATTTGAAGTCCTCCTTTCTTCATCTTATTTTTAGGTACATTTATTATCTTACATTTTCACTTGCACTTACTTTCATACCTCGCATTTATTATCATTAATCATAATTAAATAGAAATCACATCTTCATAATAAATTCAAATACCTCCTTATACATAGATCTTGCATCAGTGTCCATTCAAATTTAATCTTTCCTAGAAAAGAACCAAATCTAACTTATGCAAGATCTATGTATAAGGAGGTATTTCTATATGTCCTAGGAAAGGTTAAATCTAATGTGCATTACACAATTATGATTAACTCACAATGACTTAATCTATCCTTAATACACCACATCATACAATACAAAAAGAATGAAACAAAAGATGAATCATGTTGATATTTTTATTAATTAAAATTATTTTGCACGACACATTCCATTTGAATTATGACCTAACCAAAAACCACTTTATTTCAATCTATCAAGTTTAGAAAAATATAACCAAACATTCATAATGCTTAGAAACCCTTTTATTACTCAAGATTGATTTCCCTTTATATGCTACAAAAAGAAAAACAAGCTTCATGTTGTTGACAAGATGATAATTATTAAGAATTTCTTTAATGCCATAGAGTACGCCAACTAGCATCATAGTGTCAGATTCATGTCTATGTTAGAAAATAGGGTTATTCCAAGATTGAAATACCCTTAAACATACTCACGAGACATTAATTCATTCAAACTATTTAAAATAATTATAAATTAAACAAATATAATCTGATGAGAGTCTCATAATTCTCTATCTCCAAGGCTCTTATTTTTTTAATCTTTTTGATGGTCCTTTGTTTAGCAAAATAGATCAAAATAAGGATGAAAACCTAAAGAGAGAGTGACGCTTAATGCTAAAGGTATAAAATAAGTTAAATGATAGTGATGATCCAATGATTCAACAATTATATTAATGATAATGAAACTAAGATAATGATACAAATTATGGAGATTAAAACCTAGATAATAGTGAAATGGAAGTGAAAATGATATCAAAAAAATCTCATGATGCACAAAATGAAAATAGTGAGACAATATGACAAAAACAAAATGAAAATATGCCTAACAATGGATCCAAAGATAGTGGATCATCAAGCATTGAAAAAGATGAATATGGACACTAGAAAAATGATCATGAATGTGATAGAAAAAGATGGATCAATAGTGGATTTTGCACCCATTTCTCTCAAAATTGCCTTCTACTTATATATTTTTTAATAGGGAATGAGGTGCCTTTGGTTGATCCAAGGCAAGTCAAATGTTTCTTTTTGTGAGACATGTGTGAACTTGTGTCTTAAGTGAGATGACATGTGCCCTCTAAACTAACAAGTATCATATTTGTAAGACCATTTGATGGAATGTATCTCATGAGAGCATATGAAATTTGGTGAAGAGGACATGTGTATATGGTGGTTGGGAGAAGGAATCTTCACATGTGATGAGGCAGATATCCAAATAATTGGTTAGAGAAATTGAATATCATGTGACAAGGTTGTGAGGTGGATGGGGTGGAATGAAATTAATTTAATTATAAGGTGAGATGAATTAATGATTTAATGGGAGGTGTAGGAATAATTAAGAAAGGTGAACTATATAGTTTGATAATTAAATTAAACTATATATTAGATTAATTTTATTTATTAAAGGGGAAATTAGTACATTGATTTATTATGAAAAAATTTATGTATGTACTATTAGCATGAATGTTGATGATACTACTTTGGGGAGTATCCTAAGCATTGGAGAGTATTGATATGTTGCATTCATGATTGTGTTTGTCATTGATTTCAACATAGCATTGATTTTGTAAAGATTGGTTGAGTAGAAGACAAAGATCTTGATGGTATGGATAATGGTTTAATTGTCTAGTCATGCACAGTTATGAACATGTACAACATAGTATCTTGATGAGGTGACTAAGTGTGCAGAGTCTAAGTCAAAGACATATGGAAGTTGTACCTAATTTACAGAGAGGAGTTCAGAGATAGAGTATTGGGAAAGTAGTTCCTTATGTTAATTAGCTATCTTACATCTATGATGTAATAAAGAGATGCACAGTCATGCAGTGATAGAGGACAGTTAGATGATGATGTCAGTGAGTGTGCAAGCCCTAGTATTGCATATGTGAAGTTTTGTATAGACTGTGAGCTGACAGTGCTATTGTAATTCTAATTAATTAATTATCTTATTTCAATTAATTGGAAAAGCCTCAAGGCCAACTCAACAAATTATTATGAAGATGGTGTAAAAAGGAAAGATGTTTTCCTTGATTGTAAAGTGTATGATGTGTATTGAGATCGTTAAAGAAGTAAAAAGTGTGAAAAGGAGCAAAGTGTGATGTAGGAGCATCCTAGGTGTAAGGGCAATCTTGCATCACCCAAAAATATTTTATTTTCTGTCTTTCTATTTTAATAAGGACTAGTAGACAAGGTGGTCACTATTTATGGGAACTTTCTATTTTTAGTAAGTTTGTCATATGAGCTTGGGGTGATAGTTCACGGCACTATCTTGTAGATTACTATAATGAAGGCACCCATTTGGGTTAGCATATTGTAATTGAGAATTCTATAATTTTGTATTTGTGGCAATAATAAGAAGTTCATATTTTGTTCTCACATTTGTTGTTGTTTCTTTCTTTCTATTATGAGTTTATGGTATTAAGGGGAGTCCCTTGCATCAAGTGGTATCAGAGCTAGATTTCTTGAGTGTGTGGATAGATCACCGATTGTGAGGCAGTTTGCACCAGGACTATGGTTTGGGCTGAGCATGTAGATAGATCACCAATTGTGAGGTAATTTGCACTAAGGTTCCAGCGGAAGTGTGAAAATGCCTCCATGAAGAGAGCATGGTGGAAGAGCTATAGGTGTTACACCTGAGGGTTTTCGAGGCCTCCAAAGGCAAATGCAAGCATTAGAAGGACAAATGCCAAGAGGAATAAACCTTCTTATAAGAGATGAAAGCAAGGATGAGGATGAAGTCGAATAAAATGTCGAAGCAGAGGCACTTCTAAATCCAAAGGAAGAGAGGCTTTTTAGGGCCATCTCTAAGATTGGAAAAAGACCTAAAATTGAGGTTCCCACATTTTCACGAAATCTTAACCCAGAAGAACTGATCGATTGGATCAATGAACTAGAGGAGTACTTTGAGTATGAAGATATTGAGGATCCAGATAGGGTCAAGTTTGCAAAGGAAAAACTAAAGGGACATGCAAAGATTTGGTGGCAGGAGGTTCAATTGGAGAGAAATAGAAAGTGAATGGACAAAATCACCAGATGGAATCGAATGATAGCTAAAATAAGAGACAATTCATTCCTATGGATTATGAGCTTGATATGTTAAAGAAGATGCAAGGAATGAAGCAAGCAAGAAAATCTATTCAAGAGTATATCGAAGAGTTTTACTGAGTTCTCATTAGAACCAGCCATGTAGAAATTGATAAGGAGAAATTTTCCTATTATCTTAATGGGTTAATGGAAAGCATTCAGGATGAGCTAAGTCTGGCTTGAATGAGTAGTATTGAAGAAGCATACCAATTTTCCCTAAGAGTTGAGGAGAAACTGAGTAAGAAGTTTGACAATAAGAATAGTGGAAGAGGTCATGGTGGAAGATCTAGTGGATGATCTTATGGAGGCCATAATGATGATCAGAAGAACAAGGATGAGGTTGGAAGTAGCAACCAAAACCAAAGGGGGAAACAATTTCAAACATTTTCATGATCAGAATAATAGAGATCAAAGAGGACGAGGTAGAGGACAAGGATTTGGAAGAGGAGGTTTCCGTGGAAAATGTTTTCACTATGGAGAAAAAGGGAATAGAGCATTTGAATGTGCCCAGCGCCAAGGAAGGAAAAATAAAAGAATAGAAGGTTAGGAAAGAATTACACATGTTGATGAAGATTCCAAATCCTAAAATTTTGAAGATGCTGAAAGAGGAGAAGTCCTAGTTAACAGAAGAGTCTTGTTGAGTGGTGAGAATGAACTTGATTAAAGAAGGAGTTTGTTTCGCACAAGGTGTAGATGTGAAGATAATTTTTGTTATGTGATCATTGATGGTGGAAGTACTGAAAATTCGGTGTCAGAAACAATGGTCACCAAGTTGAAGCTAAAGAGATAGAAACACCCACGTCCATATCATATTGTTTGGGTGCAAGATGACGACAAGGTTATGGTCAATGAGTAGTGCTCAATGAAGTTCAAGATTGGGAGCTACCAGGATGAGGTACTATGTGATATCATACCTATGGGCATATGTCATATGTTGTTGGGTAGGCCATGGTAGTTTGGCAAGCATGTTGTACATGATGGGTGAGCAAATACCTACACTCTAACTAAGGATGGAGTGAAACATAAGCTGAAGTCGTTGAAGGATAAAGAAGAAAAATTATGTAGTGCTACCAGAATATGTTTTGTTGGTGGAAAAGAGTTTCTTAAAGGTATGAAACATGAGCATATGTGTTTTTCTATAATTCCTAAAGATAGTAAAGAAGAAGTAGAGCAAGTACCTGCAAAAGTTGCAGATATGTTGGAAGAGTTTTTTGATATTGTATAAAATAATGTACCTAATGGATTTCCCCCAATGAAGAAGATCAGTCACCAAATGGATTTGGTTCCAAGAGCTAGTTTTCCAAACAAGGCAATGCATAGAATGAAACCAACAAAAAGTGAAGAGTTGAACAAGCAAGTTCATGAGTTGTTGCAAAAGGGGTTGATTCAAGAGAGTTTGAGTCCATGTGTTGTACCAGCAGTGTTAGCACCAAAGAAGAATGGAGGATGGAGGATGGAGGATGTGCATAGATTCTTGTGCTATCAACAAGATCACCATCAAGTATAGATCTCCTTTGCCGAGGATGGATGATATTATAAATTGTAAGAGGTAAGATCTTTTCATGGACTAGCTACATTTTATGAAAAGTTCATAAGAAGTTTTAGCAGTATTTGTGGACCCCTGACTAAAACAATGAGAGGAGATAGGAAAGAGTTTAAGTGGACTATAGGAGTAGATAAGAGTTTCAATCTATTGAAATAGAAAGTTACTGAGTAGCCTATTTTAGCACTTCCTAATTTTAACAAGGTGTTTCAAGTAGATTGTGATGCTAGTGGTACTGCAATAGGATTTGTTTTGAGCCAGGAAGGTAGACCAATTGCTTATTTCAATGAGAAGTTGAATGATGCAAAAAAAAAAAAAAAAAAAAGGTTTATGATCAAGAATTTTATGCTATAATTCAAGCATTGAAGAAGTGGAGACATTATCTTCTTCCCAAGGAGTTTGTTTTGTATACTAATCATCAAGATTTGCAATATTTGAATAGTCAAGGAAAATTGAACCAAAGGCATTTAAAGTGGGTTGAGTTTTTGCGGAGTTATACATTTGTTTTAGAGCACAAAAGTGGGAAATCTAAAAAATTTGTAGATGCTCTTAGTAGAAGACAACTTGTGCTGACAAAAATGTAGATAGAGGTGGTTGGGTTCAAGGAACTTAGTACATTGTATCCAGATGATCCTGATTTTGGTGAAGCGTGGAAGGCTTGTACAGAACCTGTTACACTTGATAGGACAAAGTGGTTGGATTTTATGATCCAAGATAATATGTTGTTCAAAGGAAACCATTTGTGCATTCCAAGAAGTTCAATGAGAGAGAACCTCATCAAGGAGAAGCATAGTGGAGGATTGATTGGACATTTTGGTAGAGGTAAAACTATAGCATTGGTTGCTGAAATATATTACTGGCCACAGTTATAGCAAGATGTGACAAAGTTTGTAAAAAAATTTTGAGTATGTTAGATGATGAAAGGAGTGAAGCAAAATTTAGATGATGAAAGGAGTGAAGCAAAATACAGGGTTATATCAGCCATTACCTGTACTAGAGAAGTTGTGGGAGGATGTCAGCATGGATTTTGTTCTTGGATTACCAAGGACACAGCACAGGCATGATTCTTATTTTGTGGTGGTTGACAAGTTTTCAAAGATGGCACATTGTATTCCTTGCAAGAAGACTAGTGATGTTGTTCATGTAGTAGATTTGTTTTTCAGAGAAGTGAGATTACATGGTCTACCAAAGAGTATAGTTTCAGATCGAGATACCAAATTTGTTGGGTATTTCTGGCATACATAGTGGAAGAAGTTGAATATAGATTTGAAGTTCAATTCATCACAACATCCACAGATTGATGGATAGACAGAAGCTGTGAATCGCAGTTTGGGAAATTTGCTAAGGTGTGTGGTTGGAGATAAACCAAAAGGATGGGATATGATTTCACCATAGGCAAAATTTGCCTATAATAATTCTATTAATAGGAGTACTGGTAAATCACCATTCTATATTGTATATGGGAGTAGTCCCAGAAATGTTTCTGAATTGAGAAAGTTGGATAAGGGAGAGATAAGTAATGTTGAAGCAGAAGATTTTGCTAAACATTTGAAGAACGTCCATGAGGAGGTGAGGAAGCACATCATAAAGATGAATACACAGTATAAGGCTAAGGCAGATGTGAAAAGGAGATATAAAGAATTTCATATTGGAGATGAAGTCATGGTTCATTTGAGAAAGGAGCATTTTCTAGTAGGTACATATAATAAGCTGAAGATGAAGAAGTTTGGACCATACAAAATAGTGAAGAGGCATGATTCTGGAAATGTGTATGAAGAGGAGTTGTAGGAGTATCCTGGGTGTAAGGGCAATCTTGCATCACCAAAAAATATTTTATTATTCAGTCTTTTCTATTTTAATAAGGACTAGTAGACAGGGTGGTTACTATTTATGGAAACTTGTTATTTTTAATAAGTTTGTCATATGAGCTCGAGGTGATAGTTCACAGCACTGTCTTGCAGATTATTATAATGAAGGCACCCATTTGGATTAGCATATTGTAATTGAGAATTCTATAATTTCGTATTTGTGGCAATAATCAGAAGTCCATATTTTGTTCTCTCATTTGTTGTTGTTTCTTTGTTTTTATTATGAGTTTATGGTATTAAGGGGAGTCCCCTACATCAGAGTGCTTACTGAATGCATGTAAGTGATCCAAGGGATTATTGGATTTGAGATTTGAGATCTAGTTACAAGATCTACAGGAGCAGAAGTCTTTTTGACAGGACAAAGATAGAGGAACAAAGTACATTTCAGTTCTATTATTCTACAAGGAATAATACAAACATCATTTGGATAGTGGGTTCATTGGTCTTTACATGTAAACAAGAGGCTAACTAAATCAAATATCTCACATATCTCTTAACAATTACAAAACAAGGAATTTTTGTGTTGAAACTCATGAAACAGATCAAAACATGAAAGAAATAAAATGGGAATCATTGAGAAGAACTTGCATATGTGGACAATACAATATTCTTCTCCCTCTATCCATCACATTTCTTTTTCATAAACTCGATACACTACTTGGTGTTTCTATCATACTATAACACTGTCTTTGTTGTATTCAACCTATTAGTTACCTTTTTTTAAAGTTCCACAAGATAAATTTACAAATTCTTTACCAGATCCTCTGCATCATTAATAGCCTTATTCACAATAGGGTTCAAAAGATTGTGGCAATTCCAATTTCCATTCATGCTCTATATTTCATTCTCTTGTGTCCTTGTAGAATTGGGGAGGTAATATACCACATAAGCTAAAAATATATATATTTCCTTAATAACCTCTTATAATAAATAAAATGCTTATTCAATAGAGTATCAATAACTCCTAAAGGAAAAATAGTATCTTCTAGGCAGAAGGCAATCTATAGGGGCAGATGAATAAATCCATGTGACAAACAATTGGTAAAAAAGCTCAATCAATAGGTAATGGAAGTGTAAAGGGATGAACTGGGGAAATAGATCTACCTGGATCGCCTCCCTTGCCCTATAGTTATTCATTCTATTGGTTTCCATCCTTAGTATGCTTTGTTAAACTCTGTACTTCTAATAAAATATGCCTTTGGCAATTTCAAATCAAACTCTATTTCCTTTGTTTCTTTTCCAATTTAAACACATCTTGAGTATCTATCTAAAAAGTATGAAAATGGGGTAGTCATTTTTTGGTATTTAGATTCAATTATTTCACTAATCATTTTGCATTTTGACAATTTCAATTCTATATCATGGCTATATTTTTTTTTTGGTCAATTAAGAGTCATTTCTCTACAATAATCCTTCTATTGCATTCTAAAGAAATGTTATTTTGTAAATTTCTAAATATGAACTTCTAATGATAATCCTTTTCCATGAGATGTATTAATTTTCCATTTCAATTTGCTAATTTTCTCATTTAATCCATTTTACAACTTGGATTGCTCATAAGAAAATTCTTTATTTTAAAAAATAATTAAACATTGTACTATGTAATGTTAAATCTACTCGTTGAAGTGACATCCTTTAATCCATAAATTATAAATTGACAAAAAAAATCTTCAAGGTTCTCTTTTCTCATTGATGTCTTATTTCATGGATACAAGAATCACAATGCCACTTATAGTTTGAGTTAAACTTAGACCCATAACACAACATGTGTGTTTCTTCACCACAAATTCTATAATAAGTATCTTAATATCTCCTTAAATTATCAAATGCCACACCTAGCAATAATAACCATTTTTCTTTTATTGTATAAACCATCTTAAATTCAATTTTTTAATAAATTCATCACACCATAATTAAATCCTCAACAAGTCTTCTTCTTACATAATGTGTTAGATAATTGAATGATGTGATATAATTTGTTTGATAGGAGGACAAAGATGTATGTTTAATCGTCAATTTTTTGTCATCCTATCATACTATTTGCCAGCTATTACTTGTCAGTATTATTTCCCACACTTGTGCAAGCAATCATTTGGTACAATGTTTTTGAAATTAAAAGTGACCAAAAGCAAGGGGGTCAGCCCTTAACAGTCAAAAGGCTGGTAACCAGCACATTACCAACCAGTAACAAAAACAGACAAAAAGAACAGAAGAACTAGCAATCAGAGACAAGAACCTAAAACTAGAGAGCTAGAACCAGAAAGGAACCCTAGCAACTAACCAAAGTCCAACGAGGCACCCAGGCCAAATAAAAACTTAATTATAGCTGATAACCAGCAAAACTATAACTGTCATAACAGTATATAAAGTCTTTGGATCCATGGACCCCATAACTAAACAGAAATTAAAAAAAGAGACTTAGATTTCTTTTTTCCCTTTTCCTCTTGCATGAAGAAGAATTTGGACCTAATCGTCAGCAAGGAACTTAAAGAGTAATTTATTGTCCTCCATGTCCAAGCCAGCTTCCTCCTTCTCATGTGCCAGCAATTGGAGGGTAGTTGCAGCAGCATGAGTAACTTTAAGTCCAAACTTGGAGAAGGTGAAAAACCCCTCCTCCAAAGCTTTGACTCTTTCCTCTAGGTTTCTGTAATGCTCCTCCACCGTCACCGTCTCCTCTTTATGCACCTCGACCTTCTTAGCAGTAACCTCCTTCATTTTTTGTCCCTTTGGTTTATCCTATAGCACCCATGGGTTAGAAGAAATCTTCAAATTTTCCTTAACAGGGGAAGAAATGGTAATTGGGGAATTATCATTTTTGCTCGTCTCATCACTAAAAGTAAAGGGTTTAAGTGAGAAGCTAGCTGAAACATGGGTTGTCTCAGTATTCCTTTCTTTGTCGTCTGACACTTGAGTTTGAGTGTCATCCATCAAAATGTTCCCAAAATTGAAACTTTTTTCCCCCTCCTCATTACCATCATCCTTTTTAGAGTTGGAAATGCTTTCCTCCTCCCTTTTGTCACTGTTATTGTCTGAGCTATCTTCTTCAACTTCCTCAATAGGGTATCTAATTGACTTCTGCTTACCCCTAGCCTGGGACTGAGCTAGCCTACCAGGCCTTCTTCTTGCTTTTCCCCCAATATCTTCACCAGAATCCTCTCCAACAACCTCTACCACCTTATCAACTTTTAATTTCTTGTTTCCCTTTTATTTTATGGCTATGTCAAGTTTTTTCTTTTTCTTAGTATCCTTACTAGGAGATGGCCTAGGAGTATGGATTTTCATCCCCGTATTGGAGCTCAGGGGGGAAATCCTACTATGGCAGGGGTTTTCCACAACAACCTCTCTGGGGGGACATAAAGCTAAGTGGAACTGATACAGACAGAAAATTAACCCCTGATGAATAATGGTGAAGTTTAGGCCTTTACTTTTTTTTTCCTTAATATCCTTAATCATATCCTCAAGTGAATGTAGAAGAAAAAATGAAATGGAAATGAAATCCCTATTTCTAAAATGATTCAACAAGGAAAAATGATAGTAATAGCACACTCCAAACCTGCCTTCCAAGGTGAGATACTTCATCAGGACCAGACACACATCATCCCAGGGCTTAGGGAGCTTATCCCTTTTAAACACTCCTCTGTAGCGAATCAGCTCCTCATTCTCCACAAAGAAGTTTTTCATGCTATTCTCATCTGAGACTTTCGTGACTTTCTTTCCACTTTCTCATCCGAGACTTTGGTACAATGTTACAATGTTGACTTTTAACTTTAAAAAAAAATTTACTAACAATTTTTTATTTCAATTTGAAGTATATATAAATTTAAAACTAAATTATATTTTTTATTATTTAATTAAAACATTTGGCGAAACATTATATTTATATTAATAATAACTGGTTCAAAATAGCTCTTGGAGAAAAGCACCAGAAAAGAAAAACTCTAGTCATTGCCTGATACAAAAAAGATGTAGAAGAGATATTGCATCAAGAGAGAGTATCTATCAACACTAATGAATCTTGTCCTAGAGATTCCCAAATCGAGAATATAGTGATTACAAAGGGCCCAAAACTCATATGAATACAATTCATTGTTTGGTGCCAGAGACAAAACCAAGAGCCCAACCAAAAACTGTCATAAAGATTACCATCACTTATCTACATCCAAAACTCCAATTGAGACAATGATATTAGAAAGTCATCTGATGCAAGTGCAATCCAAGACCTTGACCTCCATACAATACCTCAAAAGAACAATTGAGATCCATAAATGAAAAAATATGCAAAATCATAGAGAAGTTTTGATTTACTATCAAATTAAAAATATGAGAAGAACTCAACCTTATTCTAAGCATATTCTTGTGTCACAATATTAACAAAGTTGGGGAGATCAAGGAGGTTAAGTGGGGAAAGTAAATAGTTAATATAAACCCTGTCAATACCCAAATTAGCTAGGCAATCAGCTAAAAGATTGCCTTCTCTATAATTATTCATGATGTAACATTCAGAGATTGAATCAAGAAGAGACCATACTTATATTGTATGGACCAATTATATACATGATGTTTAATACATGCATTAATAATAATGGATAAATCCCCTTCAACATGTAACTTAGATATAGAAAGTGATTTTGGAAGTTCCAAACCAAAAAGAAAGGCCAAGGTCTTAGCTTTGTTATTAGTACGCTAAGGGAGAGAAGATGATTTTGCTACAATCACATAACCTTTAAAATATCTAATGACTATGCCATAGCTAGAGTTGCCTAGATTTTCTCTAGAGGCCCCATCAAAATTGAGTTTGAAATAACCCTCACTTGGAGGAATCTACTTGGTTTGTGCTTGGATAAGAGGAATCTTGGATGAACACAATGGAGCAAGAAGATGAGGAAAAAGTAAACCCTACCATCAATGAATAACATAGCCATCCCAAGGAGAAAAAACATGTTTACCCTTATATTTACTTAGTGAAGCATTAACAAGCTCAACAATTAATCTTTTTAATCCTTCCAAAAATTGAGGGATTGGAGATGACATCTGTGTAAAAATTCTCTTGTTTTTTTCCCACCAAATTGCCCATACTACAGATGCAGGGATGCACTTCCAAAGACATGAAAACATTGATTTAGAGTATAATATTGGCCATGCTTGTAATAAATTCCATAGAGAATTAGGTAATGGCATATGGAAATTAAGCTTATTAAGGAAAAAATGCCAACAACCTTGGGCAAAAGGGCAATTTAAGAGGAGGTGATCTATTGTTTCTATAACTTGCAGATAGGGCACACAGTTAAAGGGATCAGAAATGTTCGATTCATGAAGACAGTCACTATAGTTAAAATTTGGTTCTTTAGTGCAAGCCATGCAAAGCATACTGCTTTTGGAAACACTAAGCTATTCCAGCAAAATTCAAAAGCACGATATGTGGTTTGATTAAACTAGTTGTATTGGAGAGCCAAGTATTAGTGTTACTAATATCTTATTTCTTATAATTTTTAATTTTATTTTATGAAAAATTATGTATAATTTAATTTAATTTTAATGAAAATTAATTATAGTTCCATATTTTTAAATTTAAAAAAAATTAAGATTGTATAGTAATAAATTTAAGTACAGTTAATAATAAATTTTTATAGTGTTACCAAAAGAAAATTAATTTATCTAAAATAATAAATTATTAAGTAATTGTTTAAAACTATTTTTTTTTAAGAACAACATTGTAGATACAAGTAATTTTTGTAAAGGTATAAAAATAAATTGAGAAATTTAACGATAATCTACTATAACAATCTTTAAAATATAATTTGATAGAATAATAAGTTTGATTCTAATAAATTAATCATGTAAAATAGAAAATAGTAAGTATGAAATTGTTTATATCATTTTAAAATATAAATTTTCCTTATAGTTATAAAAGTCATCTTTGTAAAATATAACAAATTGAATTAAATTTATTAATATATAGTAATTTTAAATATTTTATAATATTTATAACAGTGCTTATTTACTTTTTAATGTATTTTATATTTTCTTATTCAAAAAAATTATTCATCATTAAATTAGGTTAAGTTTAAGCATCTCTTAATAGATTTTTAATGGTTTATATCAACAAACAATACAGTATATCATTTAATGAAAAATATATTTATTCATTATAAAATAACTTTTATCTTAATTATACTTCATTACATTTAAATCATTTCTTTTATAATTAATTGATATGAATTCATATGCATTTATAACAATTGAACATTGTTATTTAATTATTCTAATTTTACTTTATTAAAATAAATAATAATATGAGCTTCAAATGCTTCAGTTTCATGTGATAGGACCGAATGTGGAGAAATGGAGTGAGACTTTTTGGCTACTAAAAGTTAATCAGTTTTTGAAATTTTGATAATTAGCCGTTTAAAGTTCGATTTTGTAATTGGAGGAAGTATTGTCTCCAAATTGTAAACAGTGTATCTTTCTTCCATCAATATGGCAATTTTATAAATATCGATGTCTAAATATTTAAATGTATTTAGCGACAATTCTAGGTTTTCTTATTGATTCTTTCCCAATTGAACTTTTGAATCAATTTTATTTAATAAATATATTCAATGGCTAGCCCACTTTTACCCAAAAAAAAGTATTTATTTATTTATTTAAAATTTTCCATTTCAAATCTTAATTTATTTAAAAATTTAAATATCTTTCAAAAAATACTATAATCATTTTAAATATTATATAACAAAAATAATTTAAAATTAAAACTTATTAATTAAATTCATAGTTTTTACTTTAACTAAATTATTTTATTTTCATTTCAAATAATTGTGACTTACTATATACAAAAGAATTTTTAAAAATATTTAATAAAATTGTAAAATAATAGATTTTTTAATTACAACTGTTGAAAAAAAATAGAATGTTTAATTGCAGCTATTGAAAAAAATGAAATCATGAAAATAACTATTAAATTAATTTTAAATTTTAATCAACTTAACATATAAACTTAATTTATTTTTAAGAATATTATAAAACCTTTATCTCTTAAAAATAATTAAAATAAAAACATGTTAGATAGATTTCTTTAAATATTGAAATAAAAAGCTCACTAATTTTCACTTTGAAAAGTTAGAAGGTAGGGGAAAGGGCCTTTAACTTTAGACACCTCAAAATATATTGTAACAATAATAAAAAATGACTTTTTTTTACATCATCTTCTTCAAGTCGTTAATTGCCTAAAACTAAGGTTTCGGCTCACCACCATTAAAATTGATGTCAATTTTATTTGTTACAGTATAAAGTGTTCAATTTACCATTTTCTGAGCCCCTACCATTCATAGTTAATTTTCACCCCCCATCTTTGATTATCGAAGTCCCATTACTTGAACATTCTATTATGTTAATTTACAATATATAAGACCTTATATAAATATTTGGACTTTATTAGTTACATAATATAACATTTATATATAAATGAATATGTTCGACATTTAATTAGTATCTAATTAAATAACAAATATTATTATATTATCAATTATTTAAAAGCTAATAACTCATTGTAAAAGTCATTTTATTAAATTGTTTCTAACCTAACCCTAAGTTTTTATTCCAACTATTATCCTAGCATGTATATCTCTTGCATTGTCATTGCCACTCATTGTTAATGTGTGATGTTATGTGGCAAGGATTGGCAAAGGAGAAGATGCAAGTCCAAGGGAGAAGATGTGAAATTGGTTTGACAAGTCTAGGAGAGAAGACACAGAGGTATTTATGAGTTCATATATGAAATGCCTAAGCCTTCAATGAATTGAGTATGCAGACCCACTTGTTCAGGCATCTACTCTAGCAGGGTTTGGATTTATAGAGGTTTGCATTAGAAGGTTGTGTGTTGCCAACGACCTAGGATGGCATGGATGACTGTGTAGCTCCTTTTTTTCTTAGTAGACAGTTTGGGATGGTGTGGATAGAGGGTTGCCAACTCTACTTGTTTGTGGTGGTCGGCTGTGTATGGTTTTTGTTTTCCCAAATTCACAAGCAAGTTCTAAAATTCTTCAATCCAACATAAGGTTAAAAAGATTTTTCTCAATTCTTCAATCTAGTTTAGGGTTAACAGATTGTTTTTTATTTGGAAATTTCTCTTCAACTTGTGTGCTTGTTGACTGGTTTTTGTATTCGGGATAGGCCGAATTTATGGATGCTTCATAATAATTTGCAAAATAGAAGAGGGGGACAAATATTTTTACAAATGTGTCTATGGACACACAAAATGTTAAGAATGCAGAAACTTAAACATATGTATTATTCTATCTATGTCAAACGACTTTTAAATCGACTGACATGATTAACTCTAAGTTATAGTGCCTCTTGTAATCTCGATAATATCAAGTGTATTATGTATACCATTACATGTATTGATTGTTATCAAGTGTACTACTCTAGTAGTTTATATCCAGATGAACTGCATTGTAATTACTCACACCGATTGGATAATCGGGAGTTCCTTAAATAAACATTATTATTATTAAGGGTTGTTATTGGTTGTTATTAGCATCTGTTAAGGAGTAGTTATGAACATATGAAAATTAGTATTGTATACATTGAGGCATGACCACGTAGGGGCATGCCCCTACTTGATCATGTTTCAATGTATACATATATTGGATTCATTTTCCATCTGTGGATTAATATCAATAACACAGGCATATAGATCTCAGACTGAAAATTGAAAACAAGTTTCAAATAACATCAAACTCAAAATTCAAGCTATCATTTGACATCAATCAGGTCTTCCACAGGAAGTAAATTAATCAAAAATACATTACTTAGGTCTATAAAACTTTACATGGTATCAAAGCCTAATTGGTAGTGAGACTCTCCACCGAACAAGGTCTATAAAACTTTGCATGATATCAAAGCCTAATTGGTAGTGAGACTCTCATTCTGATTTTAAAATAAAAAGACAATATGTCAAATAATGTAAGAGTAGAGGACACACTCAAAGGTGCAATGAATTTCTTTTCTTGGAAATTTTGAATTACTATCATTCTTAAATAATTAGAGCTTGAATCTTTTATTGAATCAAATATTTCAATTCCTAAAGATGAAGCACAAAAGGCTACTTGGAAAAGATGAAATAATAAAGCCAAGAAGATCATTGTGGATTATGTAAAAGATTGTATCCTTCCATCTATATTAAGTTTAAAGAAAGCATTTGAAGTATTCAAAAAAATCAAGGATACGTTTGAGATTAACAACTCAAGTAGATTTATTACACTGAAAAACTAACTAATGAATACTAAAATGAGTAAAGGGGAAACAATCTCATCATATTTTGGAAAGATTTTCGAAATTAAAAATCATATAATGATATTGGAAGCAAAAAAGAAGATCAAGAACTATCGATAGTAACACTTAGAGGATTGCCCTTATCATGGGAAGGATTCGTCCAAGTAATCAACAAACCTACTATACCTCTTTTTTTATCAACTAAAGAATGATTTCATATCAGACGAATCAAGGCCAATCTCTAGAGGGATTATCTAAAACCAAGTGGGAAAAAATCAAGCCTTTTTTCAATTTCAAATTACAAAGGGAAAAAGAGGAGATTTAAAGGAAAGAAATATGACAAAAAGAGATAGAATCAAAGTTACAAAAGAAATGATCTTTCTAAAGTTAAATGTTATAACTGTGAGAAATTCAGACATATCTTCAGTAAATGTCTTTAAAAGGAAAGAATCTTAGCCTCATTAGCCGAAAGTAAGAAAGATGAAAATCTATTACTTTATCAAGTGAAATAAACTCAAATGAAAGTGTATGGATAATAGATAGTGGTACTTCCTGACATTTAACAAGATTCGGAGAAAAAATTGAAACACTTGAAAATTATAGATCTAAAGGAGTCACTATTGGAGATAACTCCACTCATCCAGTCAAAGGTATTGGGACTTGTTCTATACAACTAAGGACTAAAGTTACACTAAAATTAAAAGATGTTATATTTGTACCAAGCATAAAAAGGCTAAAAGCTTCAATTTTTTGACTAGTTGATGAAGGATTCCAAGTCACCTTCAATGAAGACAATGTTATGTATTGGCCTGAAAGCTCAAATCTTAAAAATGTCATTACCATAGGAACTAGAGAAGGGACCTTATATAAACTATGCAATATCCAAAAGCGGGATCTTAATCTTGAAGTGACAAATTCAAATGAAGTCTGGCATAGAAGACTTGGACATATTGGATTTAGTTCACTTCCAAATGTAGAGAAAATAACCTCTAGAACACCAAGTCTAAGCTCAAAACACATAGTTATATATAAAGGATGTGCTCTAATAAAGAATATTAAAAAACCTTTCCCTCCTAGTGAACACAAGTCTAAATCAATCCTAGAACTAATTTACTTTGACTTATGTGGGCCCATGCTAACTCTCTCGCTAGGAGGTTACTACTATTACATAACGTTCATTGATGATTACTCTAGGAAGACTTGGGATTTTTACTAAAAGTTAAAGAATCAAATGAGGTGTTATCACAATTCAAAGAATTCAAAGAATTGGTGGAAAAATCAAGTTGCAAAGAAAATTAAAACTCTAAGATCTAACAATGGGGGAGAATATACTTCTAAAAATTTCAAATCTTTTTGTACATCCATTGGGATTAAGAGGGAGTATACAACACCTTATAATCCTCAATAGAATGGGGTAGCAGAAAGAAAAAATAGAACTATTGTTGAAGCAGCAAAAGCTATGCTCCATGATCAAACCCTACACTTCTCATTCTGGGTGGAAGCCACAAATATTGTTGTATGCATACAAAACAAATGTCCACACCCCATTCTAGAAAATATAACACCTGAAGAAGTCTTTACATGAAATAAACCTAACTTAAGTCACCTCGGGATTTTTGGTTGTCCTGTGTATATACATATACCTAAAGAAAGAAGAACTAAGTTAGAACCATCTGGTAAGAAAGAAATATTTTTTGGGTATAGTGAAAACTTGAAAGGTTACAGAGTTTATGTTCTTGGACAAAGATTAGTGGAAGTGAGCACAGATGTCATATTCGAGGAGAACATTGCCTTAAAAATATCTACAAGCACAAATGATGAGCCCATTATAAACTTAGATGAAAATCCACAAACTAAAATTCAGAGGGGGAACATATTAGAAGAAAATGAGCCATTACTAGGGATAGGAAATAGAGACATCTCCAATGTCAAGAAAAGATCGTTATGGGCAAGAAAAATGATTGAAGAAAATGATGTTGAACCAGATGAAATATCGAGGGAAAGCAAGAAAACTATAAACAAATCTTGTTATATTGCTTTATTAATTGAGCTTACTAAATCTGAACCTACAACTATTGAAGAAGCTATGACTTGTCAAGCATGGAAAGATGCTTTGGTTGAAGAATGTCAATCAATACTACAAAATGATGTATGGGATATTGTACCTAGACCAAAAGATAAATCAGTTGTTTCCTCCAAGTGGCTATATAAAATAAAATAAGCAACAGATTGCAGTATTAAGAAGCATAAAGCAAGGTTTGTTGCTCAAGGGTTTTCCCAAAAGGCCCGTACTGATTATGAAGAAAATTTTTCCCTAGTTGCTCATTTCACTGTGGTCGGGGAAATTATTACAATAGCAACAACAAAAGGATGGAAGATGCATCAAATGGACGTGAAAATTGCATTCTTAAATGGGGTTATAAATGAAGAATTTATATTGAACAGCCTAAAGGTTTTGTGATAAAAAATTAAAACCTATATGTATGTAAACTAAAGAAAGCTCTGTATGGCCTTAAACAAGCACCTCGAGCTTGGTATGAAAGAATTGATTTCTATCTCACCAAATTAGGATATTCTAAAAATGAAGCTGATCCTAAAATCTATTTTAAACTTTCTAATGGAGATATGATCATATTAGTTCTTTATGTTGATGATCTCTTGATAACATGTGAAGATCATCTTATTGCTAAATGCAAACAAGATATTGTTGTTGAATTTGACATAAAAGACCTAGATTTACTACATTACTTTTTGGGCCTAGAATTATGTCAAAAGGAAGATTACATATTCTTAAATCAAGGAAAATATACTTAGGATATTCTAAATAGATTTGGGACGATGGACAACAAGCCACTTGCAATTCCAATGGAAACTAATCTACACAAGCTAAAAGAGGAAGTAGCACATTCAAATTCTATTGATCCTACCCTTTATTGACAAATCATTGGATCTCTCATGAGATACCTAATATCTGTTATTCCACAAATGTACTAAGTCACTTTATGTGTAAGCCTAAGAAAATACACCTAATGGATGCAAAACATGTTTTGATATATCTACACGATACTATTTGTCTTGGACTAAAGTATAGAAATGTTGAAATTGAACTTGAAGGCTATATTGATTCTAATTGGGCTAGTTGTTCCATAAACCATAAGAGTGCCACCGGATGTTGCTTCGGTCTTGGATCAGCAATAATATCATGGTTCAATAGAAAACAACCTATAGTTTCCTTAAGTTCTACTGAAGCAGAATATGTAGTATCCTTCATGGAAGCACGTGAAGTGGTTTGGTTAAGGAAGCTATTATTTGGACTATTTGGAAAGAAGTTGGATTCCACTGTGATCCATTGTGACAATCAGAGCTGCATCAAACTTTTTGCAAATCTAGTGTTCCACAATCGGTCAAAGCACATTGAGAATCCTTACCACTATATCAGAGACATGGTTGATAGGAATGTGATCAAGCTAATCTATATTAACACAAATGATCAAAATGCTAATTTTGTCACTAAACCTCTTGCAAGAGTGAAAATAGAGTATTTTAGAACTAAACTTGGTATGACAAATTTGTAATTACATTTTTGTAAATTTATTCATGAATTTTATATTAAATTAAATTATTTTCAAACTTGTTAAATGAAAGGTGATGATCTTTCATGTGTGTTTAAAAGTCTCTATTGTAAGGTGATGATATTGTCAATAGATGACCAACCTACCAACACCAAAAGTGTTGAAGGTCATTGGTGTCATTGTTATTAGGCCAGATTTTGTCGGACACATTGATATCCATCATGGTTATTAGGCTAAATTTTTTTGGACACCATGAAAATCATTTGTTACAGTTATTAGGTCAGATTTTATTAGACACCATATTCTATCAAACATAATTGAGTCATACTTAATTGTAGGAAGAAGTTTCAAATACTCATTGCTAAAGAGGGAGTGTTAAGAATGTTAGCATTCAATGTGTTAAAACACTTGTTGTTTCATAAGTGTTGATAGTATCCTATTATTTTGAATGCAAAAACATAACATGTATATTATTCTATCTATGTCAAATGATCTTTAGATCGAATGACATGATTAACTCTAAGTTCTAATGCCTTTTGTAATCCCAATTGTAACGGGTGTATTATGTATATTGTTACACCAATTTTTATTGGGTGTATTACTCTAGCTGTTTATATTCAGATGAATTACATTGTAACTACTCAAATTGATTGGATAATTGGGAGTTCCTTAAATAAAATTTATTATTGTTAAGGGTTGTCATCAAGTGTGATTAGCATATGTTAAGGAGTAGTTATGAACATAAGCAAATTAGTATTGTATACATTGGGGCATGACGACATAGGCTCATGCCCCTACTTGATCATGTTTCAATGTATACATATATTAGATTCATTTTCCATCTACAAATTAATATCAATAACACTGGCATATAGATCTTAGACTAAAAATTGAAAACAAGTTTCAATAAACATCATACTTAGAGTTCAAGCTATCATTTGACATCAATCAAGTCTTCCATAGGAAGGAAATTAATCAGAAATACATTACTTAGTCTCCACCAAACAAGGTCTATAAGAATTTACACAAAACTCTAAGGGATTTGACACATTTTGAGTAAGTAAGATCTCTCTTGGACCTTATTGGGAAAATGACCCAGTCATTCCTTTCTGGCAATTTTATAACCCTTTCATATGAATTTGTTTCCTTTTGCAAGTGAAATCTACTAAATAGATGTCCTCATTTATAGTCCATTTTTAGATTTAATAATTGTGAATTGGAGCAAACATTCAATGTTTAACATCTACATTTTTTTCAAGTTTGGGCCTCATAGAATTAGCAATATGCAACATTAATTTAGAGGTTGCAAATTATTCCCCTATTGGTTGTTGTGGCTTCCATCCAGGGTTACACTTGACATTTCATTGGTTGTGATATAATACAATGTCTATCTATGCAAGTTTTGTTGGTCGAGGTTTCAAACCATTTCACTTTTCAAGTTTACAGGCATTTCCTCTGCATGCATTATAGAACTATGGAACCTTAAAATTTCACTCTATCTTATCTATTTCCTTTTATCTTATCTTATCTATCGATTTTGAAGAAGCAAAATATTTCTATTTCATTTCATTCAATACTAATGCAGCCCAAATTCCACTAGAATTCCCCTAATTACAGCAAAAAAATGACAAAAATGAAGAATATTTTGATATAGATTTTGAAGGTACTTCTCATCATTGTTAACAGATTAGAAAAACTATCTTCATTCTAGAGGTCAAAAACATAGAACTTGAGAGTTTTTTTTTAAAAGTAAAATAAATAAAAATGTTCATTGTAATTAAGAAGTCCAGACCAAATACAACAAATCTAGCCAGTCCAAAAAATATAATAAAAATGACAACAATTCTTCTGCCCCTATAGTGTCTTGTTAAGGATGAGTTCATCCACTTATTAATATTCCTTCGATTTTCCGAAGTCTAGTAACCTTATGTTCTCATGTGGGTAGAGTAGTTATTAATTAAGATTTCAAGTTTCTTATTTAAAAAATAAACAACAAAATACATAATCATAAGAGCACAAATTCTATAAATATTTCATAAAAATAAATTTCATTAAGTTATGTCTCTATATATAAGTATATATAAGCACCAATGTACATATTTGAAGACTAATCAAGTAATATAGTAGTTTTCAGATTATATATATAGGCACTACAACATTTTCAGCTTCTACTAGTTGGAACATAAGCATGACAAAAGAAATTGCATAGTTGGAAAAGAGGAGGCGGGAGAGAAGGACTAGTCAATAGAACTTCACAAAATGCCAAACTTGTCATTGGAAAATAAGCTTGGACTGCTATTGTAGAAGAGGACCAGTCTAGAGTATATAACAAAATGACTAGCTTGTGAAAATAGAAGTTATTCTACTATAACAAAATGAATAGCTTGTGAAAATAGAGGTACTGCATAAGAACATGTCTATAGGATCATTCGTTCATCATAAAGCCAAGGAAGTGTTTGGGTTCCCCCTCAGTACTATCTATTGTAAGATTTTATGGACTAGCTAAATCAACTTGTGGGGTGATGGGAATCATACGCTCAAACATATTTTTAATCTAACAATCTACTAATTGGGAATTTCTTGATTGGAGAATGGGGAGGGCTTTAGCTAACAACAGCTTGGATGTTGTGGTGGGCAGCATAGGTAGGGGATAGAATGTTGTACATATCCCTCAAAATTTGACGATGCTCAGGTAAGGGGGTTGTTGGACTACTGTTGTGGCCTGCTCTGTTTGCATTTGGTTCTAAAATATTGATTTATAATCAAGTTGCGTAGGAGATATATTTACAATTCCTTTGTTGTCTTTCTCTTTTGTCAGCCTACCTTTTCTACAATCTAGCTTTTCTTTCTTCTTCAACTCCCTCTCTTTTTGTTGTTGCAACTTTTCCTCTTGCTTTTGTTGCTTCATTGTATGTCTTTCAAGTTTTCACTCATCTTTCCTTTTTCTCAACTCAGTTTGTAGTATTTTCATTTCCTCCAATTATTTTTTCCTCCCTTCTTTTAGCTCTTGAAGTTCAACTTTTCTTTTCTTCTTGTTGCTCTTGCAACATTATGTACTCAGTAGATGTAAGTATTTGAGATTGTCTTCCCAATCTAAGAGTAACATTCTCAGATAGCACAGATCTATAAATGGTATAGTATGTTGTTATTTGTAAGTTAACTATGAAAGAATAACATTTGGAATGATCTTACTACAACATTTGAAAAGAATAACAACATACATTAAATATGATGCAAATATTATGTGGACTATAACATATATGTATAGTGGATCATGACAAATATGGTATAGTATGTTGTTATTTTTCACAGATTTTGTGTATTTGTAATCTTTCAATCATTCTTATAAATAACATCATACTATACCATTATGGAGAACTACTATACCTTTGAATGTATTGTAGCTATGAATAATTAAACTTGCATGAAACATAGGAAAAGAATAAATCGACTCTAACATATTTCTGTTATAGTACATTGTTATTTTTACATTTGAACGTACTACAACATTTGAAAATAATAACAACATACTTTAAATATGACTTTGATCTCACTACATTTGAAAAGAATAACAATGAAATATGATGTAAACATTATATGATTGACTATAATAGATTTGTATAGTGGATTATGACAGAAATGGTATAGTTGTTATTTTTTTCAAATGTTGTTTGTTCTTATTTTTTTCAATCATTCCTATAAATAACAACATACTATTATATAGTGGATTGCGACAGAAATGATATAGTATGTTGTTATTTGTTTCAAACGTTGTATGTTCTTTTTTTTTCAATCATTCCTATAAATAATAGCATATTATTATATGAATAACATTGGAAAAGAATAACACCATACATTATATGATGGACTTTAACATCAAACATTAAATGAATAACATAATGGTAAAATACCTAGATGGTTTATGGGTATGTGCAGGATCATGGTGTACCAAACTATGGCCTTAAGTGGCAGTGAAAAATCAAAAAATCAGGGTTATGTCAACTTGACACATAATTTTAAAGTCGTTATAGACTCTATATCAAAAAGTTGTAAGAAAATAATCTGTAGGAAATTGAACGTAGTTTCTAAACTACTAAGCCTTATCAAGAGAAAAAAATAATTGATTGGTCAAAAGTTTGAATTTTAATGCAGTACTACAAAATTTTCAAGGTAAAAATAAAAAGTAGGTGTATGTCTGACCACCTTAATCAAAATCAAATGATAATATTTTTTTAATATAATTATAGCTATGAAAAGTAGACTCATTCCCGGATGTGACGCATATTTTTTGATATTTTTATTCCAAATAAATAATTAAATATGAATTTTCTACCAAAAATTTTTTGAAAAAAAAAAAGTTTCGTGTCTGACCACCTTAACTAATAGAAAATTTTACCAAATTTAATTTTTCTTTTTTTTTTCTTATACTAGGCGAAGCATAGAATGTGACGCAACTTTTAGATTTAAAAAATGTTATACCGTTTGGAAATTATAGCTATTTTTCAATCAGTATGTCAATCAGGACTTTACAATAATCTTCATTGATAATTAACTAATAAATACTTATCGATCTCAGAATTTGACAGAAATTATATTGATGAAATTTTGAGAGCGATCTTAAAAAACCCTTTTCGTTTCATTCAATTTCAATGAAAATAACATTGTCAGACGACTACTTGAAGTCTGAGTATCACTAAAACCCTCTTCAAACACATCTTTTGGGTTGACCGGGTAGGCTTGGTAAATACCAAGCCTAATCGGATATCGGATTTCAAATCGGATATCCGATATGGCTAGGTGAATTTTGGTGGAAAATTTGAAATCCCAACCCATTTTGGAGGGAAAACCGGATTTAAGACTTATAGCTTATGATTTATAAATTATTTTTGTTATGTTACTATGTAAATATGTATTATAATATTATATATATATATAATAAAGTAATGTAAAGATATATATATATATATATATATATGTTATTAATATATATGAGTCAAACGGGGTCATAGGTCCCTTTGACCCATTACATAACAACATATGTCTCTAGGGGTCCTAAGACCCCTAGTGACATATTAGAATCGTTCTTATGGGTCGAAGGGGGTCATAGGTTGACTTATGACCCCCTTTGACGCATTACATGACGACATATGTCATTAGGGGTCCTAGGACCCCTAAGGACATATTAGAATCATTCTTATGGGTAAAAGAGGGTCATAGGTTGACCTATGACCCCATTCAACCCATTAAATGATGATATATGTCCCTAGGGGTCTAGGACCCATAGGGACATATTAGAATCTTTCTTATGGGTCAAAGGGGGTCATAGGTTGACCTATGACCCCCTTTGACCCATTACATGATGACATATGTCCCTAGGGGTCCTAGCACCCCTACAAACATATTAGAATCATTCATATCGGTCGAAGGGGCTCATAGGTTGACTTATGATCCCCTTCGACCCATTACATAATGACATATGTCCCTAGAGGTCCTAAGACCCCTAGGGACATATTAGAATCATTCTTATGGGTCGAAGGGGGTCATAGGTTGACCTATGACAACCTATGACCCCCTTTGACACATTACATAATGACATATGTCCCTAAGGGTCTTGGGACCCTTAGGGACATATTAGAATCGTTCATATGGGTCAAAGGGGGTCATAGGTTAACCTATGACACCCTTCGACCCATTACATGAAGACATTTGTCCCTAGGGGTTCTAGGACCCCTAGGGACATATTAGAATCATTCATATGGGTCAAAGGGGGTCATAGAGTGACCTAGGACCCCCTTCGACCTATTAAACGATGACATATGTCCCTAGGGGTCCTAAGACCTGTAGCGACATATTAGAATTGTTCATATGAATCAAAGGAAATCATAGGTTGACCTATGAACCCCTTCGACCCATTAAATGACAACATATGTCCCTAGGGGTCTTAGGACCCCTAGGGACATATTAGAATTGTTCATATGGATCAAAGAGGGTCATAGGTTGAACTATGACCCCCTTCGACCTATTTAATGATGACATATGTCCCTAGGGGTCCCAAGATGCCCAGGGACATATTAGAATCATTCATATGGGTCAAAGGGGGACATAGGGTGACCTAGGACCTCCTTTGACCCATTAAACGACGACATATGTCCCTAGGTGTCCTAAGACCCATAGAGACATATTAGAATTGTTCATATGGATCAAAGGAGATCATAGGTTGACCTATGAATCCCTTCGACCCATTAAATGACGACATATGTCCCTAGGGGTCTTAGGAGCCCTAGGGACATATTAGAATTGTTTATATGGATCAAAGAGGGTCATAGGTTGACCTATGACCCCCTTCGACCTATTGAATAATGACATATGTCCCTAGGGGTCCTAGGATGCCCAAGGACATATTAGAATTGTTCATATGGGTCAAAGGGGGTCATAGGTTGATCCATGACCCCCTTTGACCCATTACATGACGACATATGTCTTAAGGACCCCTAAAAAATATGAGAATCATTCTTATGGGTCAAAGGGGGTCATAGGTTGACCTATGACCTCCTTCAACACATTACATGATTGCATATGTCCCTAATGGTCCTAAGTCCTCTAGGGACATATTAGAATTGTTCATATGGATCGAAGGGGGTCATAGGTTGACCTATGATCCCCTTTGACCCATTAAATGATGACATGTGTCCCTAGGGATCCTAAGACTGCTAGGGACATATTAGAATTGTTCATATGGGTCAAAGGGAGTCCTAGGTTGACCTATGACCCCCTTTCACCCATTACATGACGACATATGTCCCTATGACCCCTAGGGACATATGAGAATTGTTCTTATGGGTCAAAGGGGATCATAGGTTGACCCATGACCCCCTTCAATGAATTACATGATGACATATGTCCCTAGGGGTTCTAGAACCCCTAGGAAAATATTAGAATCGTTCTTATGGGTCAAAGGTGGTCATAGGGTGACCCATGACACCCTTTAACTCATTACATGACTACATATGTCTCTGGGGGTCCTAGGACCCCTAGGGACATATTAGAATCATTCTTATGGGTCAAAAGGGGTCATAGGTCAACTTATGATCCCCTTTGACCCTTTACATGATGACATATGTCCCTACGGGTCATAGGACACCTAGGGATATATTAGAATTGTTCATATGGGTCAAAGGGGTTCATAGGTTGACCTATGACCCCCTTTAACCCATTATATGATGACATATGTCTCTAGGGGTCCTAGTGTTGTTTAGTGTGGAGCCTGATCAGTCCCCAAGTGGGAGATTGTTAGATTGTGGTGACTGATCAAGAAAGAATTGTACATACTTCATAAATAATGGGGTTGGGGGCATCGCCTCGAAAAAAAAATTTGGGCAGTAGCCGACATGGTAGCCGACATATTATGGCTGACATATGGCCGACATGTTATAACCCTAAAGTGGTTTAATACTTGTATAAAAGGGCTTAGGGTTGGGTATTTTTCATAATGTTGTGATACGAAATTGGTTCTTGCGGCAGTATTAAGCTATAAGGGATTACAGATTGTAATCAGGTTGTAATCACTAGATTGTAATAAGATCGAACTTGCTGTTTGGTGGACGTAGCCCAGGGATTGGGTGAACCACGTTAAATCTTGGTGCCTTATGTTCATTTCTGTGTGTTCTATTATTTTCTGTTATTGGTTATATTTGCATGTAGTTTTTATTTCTGTCTGTGGTTTATCCTAACACCTAGGACCCCTAAGGACATATTAGAATGCTTCTTATGGGTCAAAGGGGGTCATAGGTTGACCTATGACCCCTTTCGACAAATTACATAATGACATATATCCAAAGGGGTCCTAGGAACCCTAGGGACATATTAGAATCATTCTTATGGGTCAAAGGGAGTCAGGTTGACCTATGACCCCCTTTGACCCTTTACATGATGACATATGTCCTTAGGGGTCCTAGGACCCTTAGGGACATATTAGAATCATTCTTATGGGTCAAAGGGGGTCATAGGGTGACCTATGACACCCTTCAACCCATTACATGACAACATATGTCCCTAGGGGTCTTAGGACCCCTAGGGACATATTAGAATCATTCTTATGGGTCAAATGGGGTCATAGGTCAACCTATGACCCCCTTTGACACATTACATGATGACATATGGCCCTACAGGTCATAGGACACCTAAGGACATATTAGAATTGTTCATATGGGTAAAAGGGGGTCATAGGCTGACCTATGACCCCATTCAACCTATTAAATGACGACATATGTCACTAGGGCTTCTAGATACCCTAAAGAAATATTAGAATTGTTCATTTGGGTCAAAGGAGGTCATAAGTTGACCTATGACCCCCTTTGACCTATTAAATGATGACATATGTCCCTAGGGGTCCTAGGACCCCTAGGGACATATTAGAATTTTTCATACGGGTCATAGGGGGTCATAGGTTGACCTATGACCCCCATTGACCCATTACATGACAACATATGTCCCTAGGACCCCTAAGGACGTATGAGAATCGTTCTTATGGGTCAAAGGGTGTCATAGGTTGATTTATTACTCCCTTCAACACATTACATGATGACATATATCCATATGGATCCTAGGACCCCTAGGGACATATTAGAATCATTCATATGGATCGAAAGGGGTCATAGATTGATCTATGATCCCCTTCGACCTATTAAATGATAACATTTGTCTCGAGGGGTCCTACAACCCCTAGGGACATATGAGAATCATTCTGATGGGACAAAGGGGGTCATAGGGTTACCTATGACCCCCTTCGACGCATTGCATGATGACATATGTCTGTAGGGGTCCTGGGACCCCTAAGAAAATATTAAAATCATTCTTATGGGTCAAAGGTGGTCGTAGGTTGACCTATGACCCGCTTCAAACTATTACATGATGACATATGTCCCTAAGGGTCCTCGAAACCCTAGGGACATATTAGAATCGTTCTTATAGGTCTAAGGGGGTCATAGGTTGACCTATGACCCCCTTTGACCCATTACATGATGACATATTTTTCTATGAGTCATACAACACCTTAGGGACATATTAGAATGCTTCTTATGGGTCAAAGGGGGTGATAGGTTGACCTATGACCCCCTTCGACACATTACATGATGACATATGTCCAAAGGGGTCCTGGGACCCCTAGAGACATATTAGAATCATTCTTATGGGTCAAAGGGGGTCATAGGTTGACTTATAACACCTTTCAACCCATTACATGAAGACATTTGTCCCTAGGGGTCCTAGGACCCCTAGAGACATATTAGAATCATTCATATGGGTCAAAGGGGGTCATAGGGTGACTTAGGACCCCTTTTGACCCATTAAACGATGACATATGTCCCTAGGGGTCTTAAGACCCGTAAGGACATATTAGAATTGTTCATATGGATCAAAAGAGATCATAGGTTGACCTATGAACCCCTTCGACGCATTAAATGACGACATATGTTCCTAGGGGTCTTAAGACCCCTAGGGACATATTAGAATTGTTCATATGGATCAAATAGGGTCATAGGTTGACCTATGACCCCCTTCGACCTATTTAATGATGACATATGTCCCTAGGGGTCCTAAGACTCCCAGGGACATATTAGAATTGTTCATATGGGTTGAAGGGGGTCATAGGTTGACCAATCACTCCCTTTGACCCATTACATGACGACATATGTTTTGAGGACCCCTAGGAACATATGAGAATTATTCTTATGGGTCAAAGGGGGTCATAGGTTGACCTATGACCCCCTTCGACACATTACATCACGGCATATGTCCTTAGGGGTCCTAGGTCCCCTAAGGACATATTAGAATTGTTCCTATAGATCGAAGGGGGTCATAGGTTGACCTATGATCCCCTTCGACCCATTAAATGACGACATGTGTCCCTAGGGGTCGTAGGACCGCTAGGGACATATTAGAATTATTCATATGGGTCAAAGGGGGTCATAGGTAAGGGGGTCTTAGGTTGACCTATGACCTCTTTTGACCCATTACATGACAACATATGTCCCTACGACTCCTAGGGACATATGAGAATTGTTCTTATGGGTCAAAGGGGATCATAGGTTGACCCATGACCCTCTTCAATGCATTACATGATGACATATGTCCCTGGGGGTCCTAGGACCCCTAGGAAAATATTATAATCATTCTTATGGGTCAAAGGTGGTCATAGGGTGACCCATGACACCTTTCAACCCATTACATGACTACATATGTCCCTATGGATCCTAGGACCCCTAGGGACATATTAGAATGCTTCTTATGGGTCAAAGGGGGTCATAGGTTGACCTATGACCCCCTTCGGCAAATTACATAATGACATATATTCAAAGGGGTCCTAAGAACCCTAGGGACATATTAGAATCATTCTTATGGGTCAAAGGGAGTCATAGGTATTAGAATCATTCTTATGGGTCAAAGGGGGTCATAGGGTGACCTATGACACCCTTCAATCCATTACATGACAACATATGTCCCTAGCGGTCCTAGGACCCCTAGGGACATATTAGAATCATTCTTATGGGTCAAATGGGGTCATAGGTCAACCTATGACCCCCTTTTATCCATATGAAGCATTCTAATATGTCCCTAGGTGTTCTAGGACCCCTAGGGACATATGTCATCATGTAATGTGTCGAAGTGGGTCATAAGTCAACTTATGACCTCTTTTAATCTATAAGAATGATTCTAATATGTCTCTGTAGGTCCTAAGACCCCTAGGGACATATGTCGTCATGTAATGGGTCGAAGGGGGTCATAGGTCATAGGTCAACCTATGACCCCCTTAAACCCATATGAATGAATCTAATATGTTCCTAGGGGTCCTAGGACCCCTAAGGAAATATGTCATCATGCAATATGTCGAAGGGTGTCATAGGTTAACATATGACCCCCTTTGAGCAATAAGAATGATTTTAATATGTCCCTAAGGGTCTTATGTCATCATTTAATGGGTTGAAGGAGGTCATAGATCAACCTATGACCCCCTTTGACCCATATGAAGCATTCTAATATGTCCCTAGGGGTCTAGGACCCCTATGGACATTTGTCGTTACGTAATGGGTCGAAGGGGGTGATAGGTCACCCTATGACCTCTTTTGACCTATTAAAAAGATTCTAATATGTCCCTTGGGGTCTTAGGACCCCTAGGGACATATGTCCTCATGTAATGGGTCGAAGGAGATCATAGGTCAACCTATGACCCCCTTTGACCCATAAAAATGATTCTAATATGTCCCTAGGGGTCCTAGGACCCCTAAGGATATATGTCATCATTTAATGGGTCAAAAGAGGTCATAGGTCAACCTATGACCCCCTTTGACCCATAAAAATGATTCTAATATGTCTCTAGGGGTCTTAGAACACCTAGGGACATATGTCATCATTTAATTGGTCAAATGAGGTCATACGTCACCCTATAACCACCTTTGACCCATAAGAAAGATTCTAATATGTCCTTAGAGGTCCTAGGACCCCTAGGGACATATATCATCATGTAATAGGTCGAAGGGGGTCATAGGTCAACCTATGACCCCCTTTGACCCATAAGAATGATTCTAATATGTCCCTAGGGGTCCTAGGACCCCTAGGGATATATGTCATCATTTAATGGGTCAAAAGGGGTCATAGGTCAACTTATGACACCTTTTGACCCATATGAAGCATTCTAATATGTCCCTAGGTGTCCTAGGACAACTAGGGACATATGTCGTCATTTAATTTGTCGAAGGGGGTCATAGGTCAACCTATGAACCCTTTTGACCCATATGAAGCATTCTAATATGTCCGTAGGGGTCCTAGGATCCCTAAGGACATATGTCTTCATGTAATGGTTCAACCTATGACTCTCTTTGACCCATAAGAACAATTCTAATATGTCCCTAGGGGTCCTTGGACCCCTAAGGACATATCTTGTCATTTAATGGGTAAAAGGGGGTCATAGGTCATCATATGACCCCGTTTGACCCATATGAAGCATTCTAATATGTCCCTAAGGGTCCTAGGACCCTTAGGGACATATGTCATCATGTAATGTGTCGAAGGTGGTCATAGGTCAACCTATGACTCCCTTTGACCCATACGAACGATTCTAATATGTCCCTAGGGGTCTTAAGACCCCTAAGAACATATGTCATCATTTAATAGGTCGAAGCGGGTCATAGGTCAACCAATGACCCTTTTTTATCAGTATAAATGATTCTAATATGTCCCTACGGGTCTTAGGACCCCTAGGGACATATGTCATCATATAATGTGTCAAAGGGGGTCAAAGGTCAACCTATGACCCCCTTAGACCCATATGAAAGATTCTAATATGTCCCTAGGGGTCCTAAGACCCCTAGAGACATATGTCATCATGTAATGGGTCATGAACAATTTTAAGACATTCATATGTCATTATGTAATTGGTCAAAGGGGGTCATAGGTCAACCTATGACCCCCTTTGACCCATAAGAATGATTCTAATATGTCCCTAGGGCTCCTAGGACCCCTAGGGACATATGTCATCATTTAATGGGTCGAAGGGGGTCATAGGTCAACCTTTGACCCCCTTTGACCCATATGAACGAATCTAATATGTTCCTAGGGGTCCTAGGACCCCTAGGGACATATGTCATCATGTAATATGTCGAAGCGGGTCAGAGGTTAACCTGTGACCCCCTTTGAGTCATAAAAATGATTCTAATATGTCCCTAGGGGTCCTAGGACCCCTAGGAAGATATGTCATCATTTGATGGGTTGAAGGGGGTCATATGTCAACCTATGACCTGCTTTGACCCATATGAAGCATTCTAATATGTCCCTAAGGGTCTTAAGACCCCTATGGACATATGTCGTCAGGTAATGGGTCGAAGGGGGTCATAGGGTATGACCCCCTTTGACTGATTAGAAGGATTCTAATATGTCCCTAGGGGTCTTAGGACCCCTAGGGACATATTTCGTCGTGTAATGGGTCGAAGGGGATTATAGGTCAACCTATGACCCCCTTTGACCCATAAGAATGATTCTAATATGTCCTTACAGGTCAAAGCACCCCTAGGGACAAATATCGTCATTTAATGGGTTGAAGGGTTGATCCATAAGAATAATTCTAATATGTCCCTAGGGGTCCTAGGGCTGGTAGGGACATATGTCGTCATTTAATGTGTCAAAGGGGGTCATTGGTAAACCTATGACCCCCTTTGACCCATATGAATGATTCTAATATGTCCCAATGGATCTTAGGACCCCTAGGGACATATGTCATCATGTAATGGGTCGAACGGGGTCATAGGTCAATCTACAACCCCCTTTAACCCATATGAATGATTCTAATATGTCCCTAGGGATCTTAGGACCCCTGGGGACATATATCGTCATGTAATGGGTTGAAGATTCTAATATGTCCCTAGGGGTCCTAGGACCCCTATGGATATATGTTGTCATTTAATGGTTCGAAGGGGGTTATAGGTCAACCTATGACCCCCTTTGACCTATATAAAACATTCTAATATTTCCCTAGGGTTCCTAGGACCCCTAGGGACATATGTCATCATGTAATGGGTCAGAGGGGGTTATAGGTCAACCTATGACCCCTTTTGACACATAAAAATGATTGTAATATGTCCATAGGGTTCCTAGGACCCCTAGCTATATATGTCATCGTTTAATGGGTTGAAGGTGGTCATAGGTCAACCTATAACACCGTTTGACCCATATGAAGCTTTCTAATATGTCCCTAGGTGTCGTAGGACCCCTAGGGACATATGTCATCATGTAATGTGTCGAAGAGGGTCATAAGTTAACCTATGACCCCTTTTGACCCATAAGAACGATTCTAATATGTCCCTAGGGGTCCTAGGACCCTTAGGGACATATGTCGTCATCTAATGGGTCAAAGGGGCTCATAGGTCACCCTATGAGCTCCTTTGACCGATAAGAATGATTCTAATATGTCCCTAGGGGTCCTAGGACCCCTAGAGACATATGTCATCATTTAATGGGTCAAAGGGGGTCATAGGTCAACCTATGACCCCTTTTGACCCATATGAAGCATTCTAATATGTCCCTAGGTGTCCTAGGACCCCTAGGGACATATGTCATCATGTAATGTTTCGAAGGGGGTCATAGTTCACCCTATGACCTCCTTCAAACCATATGAAAGATTCTAATATGTCCTTAGGGGTCTTAGGACCCTTAGGGACATATGTCATTGTGGAATGTGTCGAAGGGGGTCATATGTCACCCTATGATCCCCTTCAACCCATATGAATGATTCTAATATGTCCCTAGGGGTCTTAGGACCCCTAAGGACATATGTCATCATGGAATGTGTCGAAAGTGGTCATTGGTCACCCTATGACCCCCTTCGACCCATATGAAGATTCTAATATGTCCCTAAGTGTCCTAGGACCCCTAGGGACAAATGTTGTCTTGTAATATGTCGAAAGGGTTCATAGGTCATCCTGTGACCCCCTTCGATCCATATAAACTATTCTAATATGTCCCTAGGGGTCTTAGGATCCCTTAGGGACATATGTCATCATGGAATGTGTCGAAAGGGGTCATAAGTCATCCTGTGAGCCCTTTTGACCTATATAAATGACTCCACTAGAAATAATATAGTAAAAATTATAATAATATAGTATAACAATCATATATATATATATATAATTTATAGATTATAATAATAATAACATAATATATTATATATTATAATTTACATATGATAATAATAATAATAATATATTATAGATTATAATTTATATATGATAATAATAAAAACTTGTATTAATAACATATATATAATATATTACATTATTATATTTAATAAAAATATAGTAAAAATAATAATAATATATTATAATAATATATATTATATTTATAGATAATAATAATAATAATAACATAATATATTATTATATATATTAATAGATTATATATTATATCTTTACATTACGTTATATATATATATATATATATATATATATATATATATAAAATAGTTATGTTATTATATTATATATTTATAGGTTATATATTATATCTTTACACATTTCATAACTCAAATTAGTTATATCACTTACAAATTTATTTTTTCCTCTAATTTTTGTGTCTTTTCCCTCCAATTTTTATGCCGCCAATATCGGATATCCGATATCCGATATCTGATCTCATATCGGATATCCGATAAGGCTTAGGCCTTACTTTCCAGGTTTGGTACCTGGATAGCTGAAAAAAAGTCAGAGCAAATTTTGAAGCACTCTTAGACGTGTTCAAACTCTATTTTTTTCACATTGCCACTTTTTGGCACACCATGATCCTGCACATACCCTTATTGGCCCCATTGGAAAAGAATAACAACATACATTATATGATGGATTGTAATAGCATACATTAAAAGAATAGCATAATGGTAAAATATCTGGATGGTTTATTGGGCCCTTTGATATCTTGAGAAACTAATGTTAGTGGGCCCTCTGATATCCTCAACAACTAAGCTCAATGTAGTCAAGTAGTCTAAGTTCACAAAGAATGTAAACACATTTGTAAAAGAATTCTTTCATCGCATGTCATATCAATAGAACTTTTTCCCTCCCAACAATTAGAATTAGAATTTGGAATTTAAGTGCTATCATCTGTGGCATTCATTTCAAAATCAGGCCTTTTTCTAAAACTTTTCAAAAAGGTTGATCTGTGGCTTTCAAACTCTGTAATTTGATTGGCTTGCATTTGATTCTGTGGTTTTCAAGAACAGATTTTGAATTGTGTTACATTAATTGTTTGATTTGAATGGATTGGGGAGCTCAAACAAATCCATCTTTACGATTGCACATACTCCAACTTATTGCAAGTACTCCAAATTTGCTTGTAAAATACTCCAACTTTTCTTGTAAAATACTCCAATTTTTTTGTTTGAAGACTCCAATTCTAGCATTTTGGTTGAAGATTTGTTAGAGATAGTTTCAGCATTTGTTAGAGATGGGATGAGTTGTTAAATAAATGTTTATTTATTTGCATTTGTATATGTGTTGGTAGTTGAACAACAATACATCAGTCATCAATTAGACATCAAGTAAGGAATTGGCGTCTTCTCCATGAGTTTGGACAACTATTTTGTAGATTTGTACCATTTGAAATATAATATTTGTTACATGTTTCTTGATATTGTGTACACAATAAGTTCGACTTATGACAACTACCATTTAAATTGATTTTATATAGAACACACAATGAATGCTTTAGTCTAGAAGTGGTATCAAATTTAATAAATCAATGATATAGCCAAGAACACTTTTTAATGATTTGGTTTTAAGTAAATATTGATAAATTTCATACATCAAAATGAGTATCTTATTGTTCTATTAATAGGCTATATTGATACTATAATTGGCCCAGATAATCTTAACGGCCCTCACAACTATTGATACATGTTCAAGTATCGGGTCCTCTCTCCTATGTATTTTTAATTAGCTTCTAAAATTGATAATTTTTTGCCTGTACCATGACAAATAGTACTCAAAAAGGTGACAAGACCATATGATAACATGCCATGGCATGCGACCATCCAGCGAACGAATTTCATGGCTGGATAGCCGCTACCTGTAAATGAGGGGTCAATACCTAAGTACTTTACATCTCTATAATGGGAGATCTAGCATAATAAGACATTCATGCCCTAAGACGAATCTTTGATGATGCAACTATTAATGGGTCAAATGTTGCTTGGGAGGACATGTTGCAAATTTATGAGTCATTATTAGTGATGGCTATATTGATTATATCATGAGTATAGACATGAAGTAGTATGGCTTTTATCCTGATCAGGGAAGAATGCTAGAGACCATGCTAGCACATTAAGCACATTAAACAGTGTATACACTTGGGATTCTTTTATGTTAGGTTATTTATACCACGATCTACATCAAGTAGTATACAATTATGGTATCAATTAATCATATAGTATTTTTTATTACAGATCTGGGCATGGGAGCATATCTCTATTATTGATTCCTCAAAATAGAAACCAAATTGACCAATCAATTCCTATGAAGAAGCCAACTTCAATAATCAGAAATCAATGGTACATCTTTGAAAGACTCGTGCCTTGTGCAAGATCTTCTATAACTGTAGTCCAAGAGAATTGGACTAACAAATGAATCTACGACTGTTCAACCAGCAGAAAGATGAAAAATGTATGGTCTTCTTCGGGCTCACAATACAAGTATTGATCTCTTTGAGGCGTTTTGTCAGGTGTGTCACTGCCTAAGCTTCCACATTGAGCGTGCATATTTGTTGGCAACATTTGCATATGATTGGAACTCCTGTCCACTTTGTGCATGTTAAAAATAATGTTTATTATAGTAGCTGGGCATTTAATGCATAGTCCAGAACTTTCTACCTGCTTCTTGGAGCTTCTCTCTTTGTGCAAAATGTGAATTTAAAATTATGTAAAAATCTCTAGAGTGCTTCCTTTCTTGAAGCTTCTCAAAAACCCTCTAGAAATATGTATGAGCTCTATAAATAGAGCATTCCTCTCAGCTGTGATAACATGAAGAAACTTTATAGCTCTTTGATATATTTGAGTCTTGTTTTTGTTGCTCTATTTTTTAAGCTCTATTTTTATACTCTGTTTTCATTCTTTGTGCTGCTGTTTTAATTCATCATGGTATCAGAGCATTTTCAGTTCTTTGGGCTGTGAATATATGATGCTTTTGGAATGAATATATGTGTTTTTCTTGTCTGAATCTTTACATTTGCAGGTTGTAACTAAGGAGTGAACAGCAGTTTGGTTTGGGACAAAAAAAACTACATCAAAGGAAGGATATTGTAGCAAAAGAAAAGGTTTTTTTCTTCAACAAATTGGTGAGATTTTTTCAGTTTCAAGCTTGGGTGTTCAAGTTTTTAAATATCTTTCATTCTCATCCAAAAAAAAAAAAGGAGAGAATTTAACAATGGAATCACTTGGTGCGACTTTGCCTACAGTTAAATTAAATGGAAAAAATTATTATGATTGGGTATCTCATGTTGAAATCACTCTAACCCTTCAAAATTGTTATGATATTGTGACTGGTAGTGAACAAAGGCCTACAAATCCATGAAATGATCAAGATAATTGGGATAAAAGGGACAAGAGGGCAGCAGCACTAATCAAGCTTACACTTTCAGAAGAAGTTTTTCCAGAAGTTCGTAATGAGAGAAGTGGAGTCAAAGTTTGGGAGATTTTGAAAGATTTATATCAAAATTCAGGTGATGTATGGATCTTATCTCTCACAACTGAATTATACAATTTGAAATTATCAAGCTCACAAGAGATAGTCCCACATTTAAGTAAGTTAAAGGAAAAGAAAAATGAGCTTGCTTCTCTTGGAAAAGATATAGATGATAAAGATTTTGTGCAAATTATATTACAAAGTCTTCCAGGATCTTATCAATCATTTATAAGGGGTTTAGATATTGCAGATAAATTAAAAAGTATTAAATCAGAAGAATTGTGTGCTAAGTTGGTTCAAGAAGAGAAAAGACAAGTTAAAGAAAAAGAATCATTTGATGGTGAATCTCAAGCATTTGTAATAAAAGGAAAACAATATTATAAAAAGTCACAAGAAAATGAATCTAAAGAAAGAAATTGGAAGAATGAAAATAAGAGTATTTCATATATAGATCATAATAGAAGTAAATGGAAATGTCATTATTGTGGTAAAATGGGTCATAAGGAAAATGAATGTTTCAAGAAGAAAAGAGATGTAGAAAAGAAAGTAAATAATTATCCAAAATTAGGAGATTCTAAAAGAAATGCATTTTGTGTTGCACTTAAAGAAAATAATACTTTCAAAGAAGATTGGGTTATTGATTCTGGTGCTACACAACACATGTCTCATAATGAGAATCAATTTGAATCAATAAGTGAAAATAATATAGAGAAAATATATTTGGGGGATAATAGTGCTTTAGAAGTTAAAGGGACTGGTAATGTCAAAGTTGATAATGGTTTGTTCAAAAATGTAAAATTAGTCCCTGAATTAAAAATAAATCTGCTTTCAGTATCTCAAATTGCAAGTCAAGGACATAAAATAGAATTCTACAATGATAAGTGCTTAATCAAGGATGTTAATGATAATTATAGAGTCGTTGCAATTGGTAAAATGGAGAATGGATTATATAAATTTCAAGAATTTACTTCTAAATGTGGAGATAAACATATGTGTGCTATTGCCCAATATGATGATATGAGCAGGTTATGGCATAAGCGTTTGGGGCACATCAATTTTCAAAGTCTCAAGCTTATGGAGAAATTACAAATGGTACATGGGCTACCAAAGATATCATTAAGCCCTAAGGTGTGTGAAGGATGTGCAATGGGAAAACAACATGTGGAAAGTTTCCCTCAAGGTAAATCATGGAGAGCAAAAACTCCTCTACATTTAGTCCATAGTGATGTAATGGGTCCTTTCAAAACATCATCAATTGGAGGATCAAGGTATGCCCTCACTTTTATAGATGATTATAGTAGAAGAATTTGGGTGTATTTTCTACAAAAAAAAAGATGAAGTGTTTCAAAACTTTAAAGAGTTTAAAGCTTTGACTGAAAAACAAAGTGGAAAGTACTTAAAGATACTAAGAACTGATAGAGGGACTGAATACATGAGTAAAGCTCTTTTAGATTTTTGTAAAGAACATGGCATTAAAAAGGAATCAACTGTCTCTTATTCACCCCAACAAAATGGTGTTGCTGAAAGGAAAAATAGAACTATAATAGAAATGGCTAGGTGCATGCTTCATTCTAGAAATCTAGAAGCCAAATTTTGGGCTGAAGCAGTTCATACTGCCGTATATATCTTGAATAGAACACCTACTAAGGCAGTTTTGAACATAACACCAGAAGAGGCATGGAGTGGAAGAAAGCCTACAGTATCTCATTTTAGAATTTTTGGTTGTAAAGCATATGCTCACATTCCTGATGAAAGGAGGAGCAAACTTGAAAGGAAAAGCGAGAAGTGCATAATGGTTGGATATAGTGAGGAATCGAAAGGATATAGGTTATACAATCCTAGAACTAATGAAATCTATATTAAAAGAAATGTATAGTTTGATGAAGATGTTAAGAATGATAATTCTCCAACATTATCTTTCTTTCCAATTTTGATTGATGAAAAAAATTCTACTTCTACCAATAGTCAAAGTCAAGGTGTGCAAACCATTACATGGGATGAGACTCAAGTTGAAGAATCAAGTGAAATTGATAATGAAAATTCAAAGAAATTTAGAAGCATCAAAGAAATTTATCAAGAAGGTCCTAGATATATATTTGCTAACTATGCTCTTATGACTAAGGTGATGCAGGTTGACACTCCAAACACATATGAAGAAGCAAAAGGAAAAGAAGAATGGGAAGCAACTATGCAAGAAGAATACAATTCTTTGATGAAGAATGGAACATGGGAACTAACAACACTTCCAGAAGGCAAAAATGTGGTTGGTTGCAAGTGGACTTATAGAACCAAATTCACATCAGATGGAGCTATTGAAAAATACAAAGCAAGGTTAGTGGCTAAAGGTTTCTCACAAGAAGAAGGTATAGACTATACTGAAACCTTTGCTCGAGTAGCTAAGATGACTTCCATTCGTACAATAGTTGCTTTAGCTGCAAAGTTTGGTTGAAAAAATTTTCAAATGGATATAAAAAGTGCATTTTTGCATGGTGACTTAAAAGAAGCAATTTATATGCAACAACCACCAGGATTTATTAAGTATGGAGAAGAGAATTTGGTGTGTAGATTAAGAAAATCACTCTATGGTCTCAAACAAGCACCAAGGGAATGGTACTCAAAAATTAATAAGTACTTCCTAGAAGTTGGATTTAAAAGAAGTAATGTTGATCCAGATGTGTATGTAAAATATTGTGATAATAAGGTTGTTATCATTGTATTATATGTGGATGACTTGATTATTACAGGAGATCACACACATGATATTGAAATAACTAAAAATCAACTCAAACAAGCTTTCGAAATAACTGACTTAGGACTAATGCACTATTTTTTGGGTATGCAAGTATTGCAAGAAGAAGGAAGAATCATGCTCTCTCAAACTAAATATGCTCTTGATGTACTTAAAAAATTCAATATGAGTGATTGTAAACCATGTAATACACCATGTGAAATAGGAGTAAAGTTAGGTGCTAACTCTACTCAAAAGAAAGTGGATGGAAAATTATATAGGCAGCTTGTTGGAAATCTTTTGTATCTTACTATAACTAGACCAGATATTGCATATGCAGTTGGTATTGTATCGAGATACATGGCAAATCCACACATTGAACATTGGAAAGCGGCTAAAAGAATATTAAGATATATTAAGGGTACTTACCAGCTTGGCATTGAATACAAATATGGAGGAGAACCTACTTTAGTTGGATATACGGATTCTGATTATGCAGGTGACATTGATGATAGAAAGTCAACTTCAGGATATATCTTCCATCTTGGATCGGGACCAATTTCATGGAGTAGCAAGAAGCAATCAACAGTGTCACTCTCATCTACAGAAGCTGAATATATTGGTTTATCAAAGGCATCTCAAGAAGCATTATGGCTTAGGAGGTTACTTGAAGAATTGCATCATCCACAAGACTCTCCAACAACAATATTTTGTGATAATCAAAGTACTATCAAGCTAGCAAAAAATCCGGTATATCATGCAAGGTCCAAGCATATAGAAGTGCATCATCATTTTGTTCGAGATCTAATTGAAAGACAAGAGGTGGAGCTTCAATTTTGCGGAACAGAAGATCAACTTGCTGATATATTTACAAAAGCATTGTCTATTGTAAAATTTACGAAATTTAGAGATCTATTGCAGCTCAATGATGTTTCTACTCTCTCCAAATAAACATTATGGGGGGGTGTTAAAAATCATGTTTATTATAGTAGTTGGGCATTTAATGCACAGTCCAGAACTTTCTACCTGCTTCTTGGAGCTTCTCTCTTTGTGCAAAATGTGAATTTAAAATTATGTAGAAATCTCTAGAGTGCTTCCTTTCTTAAAGCTTCTCAAGAACCCTCTAGAAATATGTATGAGCTCTATAAATAGAGCGTTCCTCTCAGCTGTAATAATATGAAGAAACTTTATAGCTCTTTGATATATTTGAGTTTTGTTTTTGCTGCTCTGTTTTTATGTTTTGTTTTCATTCTTTGTGCTGCTGTTTTAATTCATCAGTGCATCTTCTAAAATCATAGAATTTGTTGTAACCACATTTTAATGTGGAATTTTGTCGAATTTGTTCATGTGCCTTTCCTTCAGAACTCAATTGACACCTTTTCATTATTTTGAAGAAGAGTCCACTATGATACGTGCCATTTATGCGCTTCTGCTCACGCTCTTTGCATCTTCTGAGAATTTTATTTTAAAAATCCACCTTCATTATGTTTTCATGGGTTTCGACTCCTTGCTTCTAAGTTTTACATTTTTAATGAACAATAGGCTATTCAAGCCGCTTATCTCATGCATTCACCCCTCGTACTCAGAAGAAACCACGGGCTAGAAGGTTGGTAAAGAAAGATGTGGAATCCGGATGCACATGAGCCTATTGCATATGCTCACAAATCTTAAAGTCTCATCACCCAATTCATTTTGTGCTGTAATCATTACATTACGTGAGACGGCATATCTTTAAGAAATATGTCGAACATTACCAATATGTGCCATTATATATGTTTCTACCGTGTTTTACATGCAGGTTGATCATCGTTTGTACTTTGCTGAATGTGGGTTTCCATTCCTCGTTGGCCTGCACAGAGAGCACTAGTCAAAAGTTGTTGAATTTATAAGTGGCACTGTAAAGTTACGATGTCAATACCATTTATTAGAATGGGTTGTCGTTGTATCAAAAGACCGATTTTTAGTGTTCAATAGAACTACTCAACTTATAGTACACAGGAGGCGCTTAAGCCCTTGTCACAAATCTTCTAACAATTTCCCCCTCAGCATTACTCCAAGAGCCTGAAGATTTAAACCTGTGACTATTGACTACTGTTGGAACATTAACTCCAACAATAAGAAGACATTCCAATCTCGTGCTTATCCTACAGCTATGACAGTCGATAAAATGACATCGGATTGAGGTATTCAATCAAACAGTTCCAATGCAACCTTCCTCTCAATGCTTCCACATGAAATGACATATCTTTGAGACCTTGGGTTAAATAATTCATCTTCCTCCTCTTTGACTATACAACCTTGATTGATGTCCTCTTCTTGATTGTTCGAACTTCATTTGGATCGATAGCAACACTCCACCACGAATCGACCGTGATGCGGGCATATTGTGGATACCCAACAATCTTTACATTCCGTGAGATGACATGTCTTTGTCTTCTCTCTGTAAAAGTGCATTACACCCTTATGCCACTTCAAACCTCTATTATGGCACCAACCACAATGAATGCTGCCAAAGGATAAAGGTTCCAGCTTTACAGCTGTCTGTTATATATTATTCAAAGTTCCTACATACTTGTCAAACTCCATCGTGCCAGTCCCTAGAGTCATCATATTCGATCAAACGATTCATGGACTTCAAACACCACTTCTAAAGGATTTGGATAAGTTAAAATATTTTAATGCTCTGAGAGCATTCTGACATACAGTTCACATGCTTAGTCTGTGGTAAAATGTGGAACCACAGACTAAGCATGTGAACTGTATGTTGCATGTTGTAAAATAATAGTGATGATTTTCGAGCAAGCTTATTTTGTGCATATCCTCCATCAAGACATTCCAGAAGGACATTTTTGCTTTGAGGAATTTTATCAAACAATTCATGTACTGTCTTTGTGCTTCCACATTCCTCATGAATTTCTATACTCGAACACATCTTCCTAGGCATTTTGATAATTTCTCATGCATTGTGTCCAGCATCTAAATAAACTCACAAGACTTCTGTCATGATGCGATGGAAGAGTAATTCCATGAGAAACATTTTAAAACATATTTCCATGTCGCACATACTCTGCAACTATAACCATCTCGTTCCATAAAAACACATTTCATTGGAGCACTCGGTTAAACACCTCGCATACAATGTGTAATAACTGGAACATCTGCGGGTAAAGGAAGGGTGGCGGACCGGCTTCGATTACTCGTCGCCTCTGTATTGAAATGAGGCATTCAGTCAAACACTTGCGGCGTAGTCTATGCTTCCACAATTTTCATGCAAAACTATCTTCCTTGACTAAACAATTTTTTTAAAAAAATTCACCGTTTGATCTTGATGATCTGTATATTCTGTGATCTAAAATAACAAAAAGTTTGAAAAAAGTTACTTTGATTTCGTGAATCTGAACAAAAACATGTTTGACTTTATTTTATGTTTGGTGCATTTTGTGATTAGCCAGTGCCTTTCATGCATGTCCATTGGGGTATTTTATCAAACACGTCACGTGCATCATCCAAACTTCACATTTCACCTACTTAATCATGACCTGTTCCAAATATTACTGTTTTGCCCAACGCCCGCAACTGCAACAATGAATTCAATTTCTCTATACTTTCTAAGTCTGATAATCTCACTTTCATAAGCCAAATGGGTTACTATGAGCAGATAAAGGAGAATTGATAAAATCGCATGACAATTTTGTAAAATCAAACCATCCATATTTGAAAGCTGTTGGCCATATAAGATGGAGATTCTGATTCATGAAAGCTCTTCCCATAGCTGTACTTCATCAATTTCTCTATACTTTCTAAGTCTGATAATCTCACTTTCATAAGCCAAATGGGTTACTATGAGCAGATAAAGGAGAATTGACAAAATCGCATGACAATTTTGTAAAACCAAACCATCCATACTTGAAAGCTGTTGGCCATATAAGATGGAGATTCTGATTCATGAAAGCTCTTCCCATAGCTGTACTTCATCAATTTCTCAGCTGCTTCATGGCCTGATTATGAAACATATATTAAACTCACTTAGCTTGCCTCAAGTGTGATTTTGCATTCTCATCATTCCATTGGTTGACTTTCATACAGACTGTGCCTAGAGGATTTGAATATTGGCTCTAGATGGGCTGATTGCATCTTCTTAAAAGCTTAGAATTATTTTCAACATATCCACCATGTGTATATTATTTTCAGCGGAGTTGGAAGCCTTTGACTCCTTATGAGGGCATTTTGAATAGATTTTCAGACTGCAATTTTCCTAGCTCCATCGCTTCCATGCATGGGTGCTAAAGAAGCCTTATCAACATTCTTGGCTGCATCGTTCACAAGATAAGGTTAATTAACTTTCTTATTTCTGCGTATTTTGAATAAGTTAATTAACCTTTCTCATTTTCGCAAAAGGTTAATGAGTCACATTCCATTTTACATATTTTACAAACAAATATTAAGCTCATTAGTTAGGATTTAGTTAAGCATTAAAAAGGAGGTTAATGAATCACTTTAAAATCTTTGCTTTAGGAGGCTTTGATTAACTTCACATAATGTTTGACTCGAGCATCAGAAATTTGAAGTGGTAGATAGAGCTAGAACGAGTCAACTTTGCAATCATAAAACCATCAATATTGTGATAAATGCTTGGTAGTCTTAAAACTTGAAGTTTGGTGTTCTTTTGCTCATTCTTGACAAAAAATGATGAAATACATTTAGAAGTTTGATCAACAAAGACCACAAAAAATATGAGGACAACATTAGTAAAGTGAAGTCAACTTTGCAATCATAAAACCATCAATATTGTGATAAATGCTTGGTAGTCTTAAAACTTGAAGTTTGGTGTTCTTTTGCTCATTCTTGACAAAAAATGATGAAATACATTTAGAAGTTTGATCAACAAAGACCACAAAAAATATGAGGACAACATTAGTAAAGTGATTTCACAGGTGACCTTGCTTGATATAATAGAAAATTTTGAAATTTTTGGCTAGACTAAATATTAGTGCAACAATACTCAATAATCTAGGGGAAAACAAGGTTTTAATATTTGGGCATAAATTTTTGATAGAATTTTTAGTTTATACAATGTTTTAACCACTAAGCTTCAAAAACTTGTGGAATGTCATTTGTAGAAACTATAAGAAAAATGAAATAAAACAAACATACTATTTTTGTATCGGTCTAAATAAGCATTGCATCTTATATAAAACATTTTGACAAAGCTTCATCCCTTTATAAATACACTATTGCATCCAACATTATCTATTTTAACTTCTGTTGAAGTAAAATTATTTGTATAGCAAATAAATCTCATTATTTAACCTTAACAGATATTATGTTATTGATCACATTACTATCAAAAGAATAAAAATTCACATTATAGTAAATCATATTATAATGCAAATCATAGTACTTTAAAAAACTTTTTGTTCACATTCTGAGAGTTTAAAAAACTTCATATAAATCATTTAAGACTATATATATATATATATAGTTCTGAAAACAACTACAATGGTCATTTTAACTGTATAGAATAAAACTATTTTTGAAAATCAAATTTAAAATTTAAATCCTGAAGAGTTTTGTGATAATCCATTATACCAGATTCTAACAATTGAGAATTTCAAAATTGAAACCAAATCTACTCAAATATGTACATGGCCCTCACTTTAAAAATTTCATTCAACCTGTAAAAAAAATTATATATGACGCGAGTTTAGAATCATTTCGGCCAAAACTTTTTCACAATTCTGCTTCATTATGATCCTAAAATAAAATAAAAATATGAGTAACAAGTGCTACCATAATCAAATAAGATATTCATATATTGTTGAACAGGATAACGAGGACAGACCCAACATGCAGAATTCAACTCATAATTTGGAGAATGTTCCAATTGTGTTCCTAATTTATCAGTGTATCAAGTAAAATATGTAAACATGAATGCACTAATTTACAGGAACTAAAAAATTTTATCATAAATAATTGTTTTGGTCGGCTATAGAACCTGTTCAATCTTCTCATTATCATTCATTTGGGATGCATTGTGATCTCTCATATCTTCTAAAGAAATGCTACTCGAGCTTTCCGGACACTGTATCCACGAATAAAGTATTAAAGCATAATTTTAAATCTCATAACAAGATTAAAAAAAATGTTCTATTTGTCAAGATTTCAAAAGCAAAATAGAACAACAGATAAAAACAATGTTTCCAAAATTAAATGTATTTTCACCTAAACTGGGCAGAGTGGTGGAACACAGAGATGGCTGCTATGTTTCCAACCATGCGACAGAATGAATTAAACCAATATGAAGACAATGGATATGAGCTGGAGTACTATATCATTTCTATGAAATTACTGAACCAAAACAAATTACAACTGATAAACATCTACAACGAGTACTCTACTGTTGTTAGAAATCCAAATCTACAGCACCACAGGGATGTATACAAATTATCTTCACGTGGAGCAATCACTACTCTATAGGAAAAGATATTCAACAAAGATTAATAAACTCTCTAATAAAACAAAGTATACAATAGAGGGCTATTTGCTGCTGCAAATATTACTGTTGTATATGCCCTTCTACAAGCTCCGTTCTAAGCTCTTGCTGATTGCACATACGCATCACCACAAACTGAAAACATTCTCCTTCCTTTTATAAATTAGGAAACTTAACTCCAAAGTAAATAACAGAGTTGCTTCAAAAACTTAATTGTTAAGTTACAATGGAATAAAAGATAAGATTTCTCGGCATAAATAAAGATTGACCTACTGACAACCTTCAGTTGCTCACGCTCCTAAAAAGTTAATAAGTTGCTTCTGACAGATCCTGGGAAAATCTGATTTATAAAATCAGTAATTCCAACACTCTCCTTTGTCCTGGGCTATCAAAACAAACTACAAACTAGATCATGCTTGATCGAAAACAACAATGCCTAAATCCTTCCTTAGTTGCTAAAAAATTTACAATGATTAAAGGCTTGGTGAAGATGTCTACCAACTATTGCTCGGACCTACAAAATTCCATATGTATTTCACCATTTTCAACTTGTTCACGAATAGAATGATATCTGATTTCTATATTTTTACTTCTACCATGAAACATAGGGTTTTTTGTTAAAGCAATGGAAGAAATATTATCACAAAATATGGTAGTTGCTTCCACTTGTTCTTCCTTCAAATCAGCTACGATCCTTCTCAGCCAAACCGCTTGATATGCTGCTACATTTTTTGCTATATACTCAGCCTCAGTTGTAGATTGGGCAACTATGGGTTTCTTCTTGGAAGACCAAGAAATTACTCCAGAACCCATGTGAAAAACATAACTCAAAGTACATTTTCTATCATCTAGACTTTCAACCCAATCACTATCTGTATAACCAACTAGCCTAGAATCACTTTCAGCAGTATATAAAATACCATATCCCTTCGTACATTTTACATACCTTGGGATTCTCTTACCTACTTGCCAATGAGTTCCCTTTGGTATTTTCATAAACCTGAAAATCAAACTCACTACATGCATAATGTCAGACATAGTTGTTGTTTAATACATCAAACTTCCAACCAACCTTTTGAACATAGTTGGATCCACATTGCTGCTACAATCTTCCTTGCTCAACTTAAGACCTACTGATGTTGGTGTTGGGTTGCCTTGCTATTCAACATTCTAAACCTTTCTAAAATCTGATATGCATACTTCTCTTGAGAAATAAAAATGGCATCATCCATTTTCTTAACTAGTATGCCTAGAAAATATCTGAAGACTCCTAAATCTGTCATTTCAAACTCACACTTCATAGCTTGTTTGAAATCAGCAATAAGGCAATCATCATCCTTAATAAAAATCAGATCATCAACATATAAGACAACAATTAAAATTTTACCATCTATTTCCTTAATAAAAAGAGTAGGCTCATCCTCACTTTTGTTGAAACCATTGCTCAATAAATATGAGTCAATATGGTTGTACCACGCTCTTGGCACTTGCTTCAGCCCATAAAGAGCTCTCTTCATCCTATGCACTTTACCTTCTTCACTCGGAACTTCATAACCATGTGGCTGATCCACATAGACTTCTTCTTTTAACACACCATTAAGGATGGTGGATTTTGCATCCATTTGAAATACTTTCTACTTGTGTTGGGTTGCAATTGATATGACAACACGCATAGTTTTCATCATTGCCACAAGTGCATATGCCTCATCATAGTCTCTACCAAAGTGTTGTTTGTATCCTGTGACCACCAAACATGCTTTATGCTTATCTATTTTTTTATCAGCGTTACACTTGGTTTCATACACCCATTTCACCCCAATAACTTACTTGTTGGGTGGTTTCATTTCTTTCTGTTATATCTATCTCATCATCCATGGCCTCACACCATTTTTCTTCTTTCAAAGCTTCTTCAAAGTAAATTGGATCACTATGAAAAAATAATGCAAAATTATTATTCTCATCAAAATTATTATACCTTTCATCTTGGTATATCTCCTTAAGGCTTTTAGTCTTTCTTGGTATAAGGGAGGCGAGAGTAAGATATGAACTCTCACTACTATTGTTATGTTGTGCAGGCTAAATCTAGAGTTGTCTAGAACTATCAAAAATTCTATGTGTGTTAATCGAAAGCTGTCCGGACCTATCCAGAGCTGATTGTCTCATTATCTCTGGTTGCTTTCATTTCAGCCCATTTCTGTCAAGAGCAATCCAGAGTTCTCTGGAGCCTTCTATTTCTTTTGCTACTTCATCTTGCTAATCATCCAGCTCATCATCTTCATCAATAATAGGCACTTTACTTGAAGTGCAAGATGATGCATCTACTGATCCATCTCATGACTCATTCTCTATGAACTCAACATCTAATAATCTTCTTTATGAGAGGGTTATATAATCTATATGCTTTAGATTCTAAACTATAACCCATGAAAATACATTTCTCACCCTTATCATCAAACTTTTATCTTTGCTCCTTTGGTACATGTGCATATACTACACACCCAAACACTCTCAAGTGTTCAACTATCCATCTATGCCTTGCCTATGCCTCAAGAGGTATCTTATCATGGACTACTTTTGTAATCAAGTAAATTGTTGTTGCTACAACCTCTCCCTAATATTCAATCGAGAGACCTTTTGCTTTCATCATACTTCTTGCTATCTCAACAATAGTTCTATTCTTTCTTTCAGCCACTCTATTTTGTTATGGAGTATAATTGGTTGTTATCTCTTTCCTTATGCCATTTTGCCTACAAAAATTCACAAAAATATTGGAGGTATACTCTCCTCCTCTATCTAACCTTAGGATTTTAATGCAATGTCCACTTTCTTTTTCAATGTGGGCTTTAAACTCTAAAAACTTATCAAAATTTTCAAAAAATACACTCATGTTCTATGGCTAAAATCATCAATAAAGGTCATAAAATAAGTACTCCTTCCTATGGAAGTAACTTGCATAGGGCCTACCAAATTAGTATGCACCAACTCTAATGGTGCTCTAGCCCTTGTGGAATTACCAAATTTAAAGGGAGACCTATGTTTATTACCCAAAATATAGGCCTTACACTTGCTACTAGACTTTCCAACACTTGGCAAACCATCCACCATTATTTTCTTGGATAACAAATTCAAACCAGCATAGCCAAGATGTTCATACCTTAAATGTCATAACTTAGAAGGGTCTTCAATCACACTTTTAAAAGTTGATTGCTTTTGTACTGTTGTACATACTTTCTTGGAAGGTGTAGCAACAAATTGAGAGTTGAAACATGTGTCAATCTGCAAAGGAAATATCTGATATTTTGTCATTTGGACTACTGCAACAACTTTCTTGCTCTCATCTTTCTCATGAATAACACACTAGTCATTTTCTACCAACACTTTGTATTCATTCTAAATGAGTTGTCCAACACTCATCAGATTGTTCTTTATACTGGAGGAAAAATAAACATTTTGAATCTCTTTCTTCTCACCTTGCTTGGTATGGATCACAATAGATCCCTTGCCCATAACAGGAACAATTATATTGTTCCCCATCTTGATTTTGGATTTATAGTTCTTATCAATGAAAGGAAACATACTTTCATTACCACTCATGTGGTTACTACAGTCGTTGTCCAAATACAAAACTTCAGGTTTTCCTTCTTCACCTATATTGCACATGATGAAGGTTGTATTGTTCTTTCTTTCTCCGACGTTTTCACTAGCTGTATTAGCATTTTGTTGTGATTGATCACTTTGTTTCTTCCAGCATTCATTTGCATAATGCCCAAACTTGTGGCAATAATAGCATTCAATGTTGCTCTTATTAGAGTTTTTATTTCTTCTTCCTCCTCAAGGGCTATTCTAAGAGCTACTTGCTGAGCTTTCTTCTCCACTATTTCTTTGTCCAAAGCTACCATGTCCTCTTCCTTTATAACCACGTCTAGAGTTGTTTCTTCCTCTCCCCCTGCCTTGAGCTCTAAAAATTAGCTCTTCAGAGGAATTTGTTGATCTATTAATATGATGCTCATGAGTATGGGAAGATCCCATCAACTCATCAACAATCAACTTGAACAAGTCTTTTGACTCTTCAATGGCAATCACATGCATATCAAACTTTTGACGTAAACTCCTCAAGTTCTTCTCCACAACTCTTTGTTCTTCAATCTCTTCTCCACTAGCTTTCAACTATTTTATCAAAGTGGAGACTTTAGTGTTCAACTCTGAAATAGATTCATTCTCTTTCATAAGAAGAGACTCAAACTCTCTTCGAAGCATTTGCAACTTCACCACACGAACTAGATCAGTTCCTTTGAATGTATTTTCAAGAATATCCTAAGCTTCTTTGGAATAACTAGTTGTTGCTATTCTCGAAAATAATGCCTTTGTCAAGGTTGTTGCAATCATGTTCATTTTCTTAGCATCTTTTCTTCTCGTCTCTCTCAACTAAGTCTGCTAATTATTTGTGAGGGCAGCAAACTAAGCAGGGTCTGTGGTATAGATGTGAAATCACTTATCGCAAGATCCTACAATCATTAGTTATCATGATAGTCTTCATTTTTCTTTCCCAAACATGATATCCCTATCCATTAAAGGACGGTGATTGCTACCACACTTTTCTCTAATCTCCAGCCATGTCTCCTGCACAATAACTTCAAACACCCTATGAACACAAATACCTGAACTCACTCAGATTAAGGGCTCTATAGCTCTGATACCATGTCAATATTTTGAAAGAAAAATAGAACAGCAAATATAAAAACAATGCTTCCAAAATAAAATGTATTTTCACCCAAAGTGGGCAAAGCAGTGGAACACAGAGTTAGTTTCTTTATTTCTAACCACACGGCCGAATGAATTAACCAATATGGAGACAACGGATATGAGCTGGAGTATTATATAATTTATATTCAATAACTAAACCAAAAAAAATTATAACTAATAAACATCTCTAGCCAGTACTCTATTGCTGTTACAAATCAAAATCTATAGCACTACAGGGTTGTATACAAGTAGCCAGTACTCTATTGCTGTTACAAATCAAAATCTACGGCACTACAAGGTTGTATACAAATTGTCTTTGCCTGGAGCAATCACTTCTCTACAGGGCTCAACAAAAATTAATACCAAAAACTCTCTGATAAAACAAAGTATAGAAAAGAGGGCTATTTGTTGCTGCAAATATGAGTATTGTATATGCCCTACTACAAGCTCCATTCCGAGCTCTTGCTGATTGCACAAATGCATCACCACAAACTAAAAATATTCTCCTTCCTTTTATAAATTAGGAAACTTAACTCCTAAGTAAATAACAAAGCAGCTTCAAAATCTTGATTGTAAGTTATAATGGAATAGAAGATAAGATTTCTAGGCATGAATAAAGATTAACCTGTTAACAACCTTTAGCTACTCAAGCTCCTGCAAGCTCCTAAAAAGTTAATAAGCTGCTTGGAAAGTTTCTGATGGATCTTAGACAAATCTGACTTATAAAATCAATAATTCCAACACTACTTTCCAATTATGCTTACCATAACATCAGTCTTTCTCTTTTTAGAGCATTGTGAAGTTGATTTTGCATTCTCTTATTGTTTTCCTAGTTCATTACATTCTTCTTCCTTTGTTGTGGATTTTGTACACACCTCATCAAGCTCTCTAGCCGTGAGGAGCTCCTCAAGCTCCTTGTTTCCTTTTTTCAACTCCTTATTTTCTAATAGAGCTATAGAAAATTCAGTCTCATGCTTCTTAACTGCCTCACGAAAGCCAAGAAAATCTTCATGCCATGAATTTCGTAGCAAATGTTTTTTCTCCATTTCTAATTAAGTCTACAACCTGTAATTTAATAGATATTAAGGTGGCAGATATGAGTGCAGCTTGCATCTATTTATCTTTTATGACAAGGTACCAATGAAAATAATAAAATATCTTCATCAACAAGAGTGACAAATAAATATTAAAATTGCTTAATTCAAATTTGTATCATTGGCATAGATAAGTAATAAATTTATTTAATTTTGATAGAGTGTTAAAAAGAATATTTTAGGAAACAAGTAATCTTTCAAAAGTATGGAATAGGTGCCTACTAATAATTTTTGGTATAGTTGATGAATCTATTTGGTTGAGAAAAAGGAGTTACAATAGAGGAATTTCTTCTTTTAATTATCTGTGTACTCATTACAAGAGAATACTAGACGTCAAATTGAGTTCAGATAGCTAGTTATTATAGGTTGGTCCAAGTTTTAGCATGTGGGTTTGGCAACAATATGTGGTTGGATCCCATCTCAAACAAAAATGAACCCCTTGACTGTCAACCGAATTATCTACAATCATATTTCCTTTTTCAATATTTTATTGGAGTTATCTTACCTTTGTGAGCTTTGACAGTGTACAGAATGTAGCTTCTCTAGTTGATAGTATTAGTATATTTTCTCCATTGCTTATCCTCTAGAAGGTCTTTGAAAACTAGTCGAACATGGATCTTGATCGTATAGGTCAACAAGTTTGATCATATATATATATGTATGTATGTATGTATGTATGTATGTATGTATGTATGTATATGGAAAATTATAGGTGGAAAACTCTCTATTTGATAGTATTAGTATATTTTCTCCATTGCTTATCCTCTAGAAGGTCTTTGAAAACTAGTCAAACATGGATCTTGATCGTATAGGTCAACAAGTTTGATCATATATATATATATATATATATATATATATGTATGTATGTATGTATGTATGTATGTATGTATGTATGTATGTATGTATGTATGTATGTATGTATGTATGTATGTATGTATATGGAAAATTATAGGTGGAAAACTCTCTATTTGATAGTATTAGTATATTTTCTCCATTGCTTATCCTCTAGAATGTCTTTGAAAACTAGTCAAACATGGATCTTGATCGTATAGTCGGCCATGGATCTTGATTGTATAGGTCAACAAGTTTGACCATATATATGTCAAATTATAGGTGGAAAACTCTAGCTATGCAAAAACTCGTCAAGTTTTTCAAAACAAAATTAGGAAAATATTGATCAATTTTCCACAAAAAAATGGGAGAAAGGCTTGGGAATCTGAAAATAGCTTAAATTTAATTAGAAATATTTTTTCTCTAAATTTAATAAAAAGATGCATGTATTGAGTTAGTTAAAGAGAAAATAAAAAAAACAATGGGAGTTTAGATATATATATATAAATGCATAGTGGGTACAAAATCAACGAGCTTTCAAAACTCGCTGACTACTAAGTGAATCTTCCAACTATGTGCCAAATAACCAAATATGTTGACAATAGATTTAGATGATATAAAATATGTCTTCTAGTTATGATTTCATGGAGATGTGAGATCTTCGTCAAGTTAATGTTTCTCAACCTCTCTTCATTGTTAAAGGTTACCCTCTTCTCACTATTAAAGGTTGTCCTTAATTAATTGTTAAAGGAAAATCTAGTGATCCTTTGGATTATAATGTGTTGTCTCACACCTATCATACAAGGAAAAAATCTCAAAATACTACATCTCTTCCACCGCCTCAACCCATTCTTCCTCCTCCACCTCTTATTTCTCATAATATTAGGTTGGATTATGATTTGGTGAGGCAATTACATAATATCCCTGCCAAGATTTCTCTTTGGAAACTTATTCAAACATCTCCTACATATCATTAAGCCTTGACAAATGCTTTATCCAATCTCTCTATTCCATATCCTAATCAAGATAACATCAATATATTTTAACAATGCATGCATACTACCCTTATCCCACTTATGATTGTGTTAAATCGTGATGATTCACATCCTAAAGAGATTCAAGATTTTATGATCCTCTTATGGTTGCAATATCTATTAATAAAAGTACTATACAATAAAATTTGATTGATAATGGATTTAGTTTGAATATTTGTAGCGTGGATATGTTAAAGGCTATGGATGCTGACCTTTATACTATTCAACGCGATAACATTCATATTCATGGATTTGATAACATTGCTAAGAAAACTTTATGTACTATAAAGATACCTATGAAATTTGATTCGGTGATCTTGGATACTCCTCTACATGTTATGTCTGGACTTCTCAATTATAACCTTCTCTTAGGAAGAGCTTGTTGTATTCTATGCAGGTTGTCCCTTCTACTCTTCATCACAAGGTTATATTTGTTTATAACAATATTATGTATACCCTCCATGTTGATGATGCACCTAATATTTTTTTAAATATAGACTATACTCAAGCTTTTCCTCCTCCACAAGAAGTGAAGAAAGTTGAATCTAAAGAAGACCCTTCTTCTTATGCTCTATCAGAAGATGATTGGGGTACAATAGATTTTAATCCAAATTTTATTGGAGAGTATAGAGTTAATGATCTTTCATTCATAATAAATATAACTTCTCCTATCTTTACTAATTTTGTTTCTACTTCCAATCATGAGGAACCAATCAAACCTAGTATGCTCTTAGGTGATGTGGGCATAAGCATTCTTTCAACACAATTATCGATCATACATTAGGATATACACAAAAAAGTGATTCTTTGTCCACACTCTCCTTCATCATCTTCTACTAATCAAGATATCCTTTTTCCTAAGCTTCTTCATGTTAAGGTGATAACTAGACCTTAAAGTAAAAAACTTATGAATCTTCCAGTTTTCATGTATCATCATTATCATGATCGCTCTACAAAAGATTTTCAAGATTTACATTACAAGATTTAGAAACTTATTGATAATAAGGTTATTCACATATCTCCTTATGTTGAGATCTATGTTAATCTACATTTCTTTAAATAAAATTTAGGTCCCTATTATGTTGCCCTACGTCATGCAACATTGTTAGCCTCTCTCTTGGGGGCTCATTGTCATGAATGGTGTTCTATGTGAGTAGCATAATAGGTCCTATTTTCTCTTTGTTCCTACACTAGGGGGGCAAGGGAACTTTATCCATATTTTCCATTCTTTCAAGGATCCACTATTTCTTTTGGTCGAGTGTTATTTATTTATCATCTCACGTCCAATCTTATATTATTAGCAAGTAGGTTTGCATAGTAGATAGATCACTAACTTTCAAGACTCATAATAGCATGATATCCTCTTCAAGGTTACTTTTTCACTTCTTACACATTGTCTCATTGTATTCCACCCTTCCATGACCTCATAGGAGTTGTGACCTCTTTGGTTTGGATAGCATGTTGCTTGTGGATACTATCTTGATGCTAAAATTACTTTATCCTTCTTCATCAATTCCTTAAGATACCAAAATAATAAATTAATTTCCCATCTTAAGGTGGGGCATATATGGTCCCCTTATTTCCATATGTCCTAGGTTTTCTTGACTATCATGATACACAAACTTGCTAGAACATTTGACCTATCCTTGCACACTCTCAAATCACTCTTATGGAGTAGTAAATATAGATTTTGAGTATGGCTTAGGGTACTTTAGCCTTGTTGGCTTGGTATGCTTCTTAGGTTATCCTCATATTTATGTATTACTACTTCATCCCTTATTTTTTCACATCTTTTCCCTTTATGGATTAGCCATAATCGTAAAGCATGGATTCTTTGTGGGGAAGAGAGTATCCTTGACATTGGGTCTCCCTATCTCCTCTACACACACATATGCTAAATCTCATCTATCTGTTACACATAACAATTTTCTAAGTCTCATACAACACAGTCTTACAGGAATATGCCATTGTGATACAATGAATGTTGATGTATGGATGGACCCTATGATGGGTTGACTAGCGAGTTACCACCTTGTTAAACTATTAAGTGTCATCATTTGCAACAACTCTTTTAGTGATTCATAGTAGGCGGGCACTCTACTGGGTGAGATCATCACTCTCCTCTAGTCTCTACTTCTTTTAGTCAGTGATCTCTCTCTCTCTCTCTCTGATCTATGAGTTAGAAAAGACTTGATCCCTTGGGGGCTTGATGAATTCTTTGTCTCCTAGATCATAATGAGAGTATCTTATGTCTTGTACTCTACTTTTCCAAGAGTTTGGATTGAGTCCATACTCTCACTAAGGTGGGCACTAAATGTAGCATCTTAAATTGGAATCACTCCAATTTAATGAAGGTTTAGCACCCATTCAATGCAATTACGTAGCTTATTTGTGTTTAGCTTCTACTTTTCCTCAATTTAAATTATTGATTTCATCTCATTGGACCTTTTATTAATTAAAAATTAATATAATTGGGTTGGACCTTTTTTTTTAAAAAATATTGTGTCCTTAATTATTAATTAATTTAAATTAATATTTAAAATTGGCCCTATCTTCGATAATATTTTATCTCCCCTATAAATCAATATTATGTGTCTCCCCTTATTTTCTAAATTGGGGTAGACCTTTTTTAATTCAAATTAATAATCCTTCATTTACTTCCCCAAAAACTCTTATTATGACCAATCATTTACTACACCATTTTAAGATGGGCCTTACCTCAATTTAAAATTCAAGGAATTGGCCACTTTGAGATCTCTATAAAAGGGAGTCTTCCTATTTCATTTTTCACATTATGCATTCACAAGTTCAAGCACTCACAGTCAAGCCTTCAAGTTTTTCAAGCATTCAATCCTTCAAGCATTCTTCAAACAATTCCTCCATTGAAGATCAAGGATTAAATCATTTAAGAAATTATGGCAGCCATCTTCAAGATCTCCTTTAATCCTAATATTGTAAGGTGAATTCATACATTTACTTTACATTTATGGAATTCAATTATTTCAATCAAGGTTAATTCCTAAACTAGGATTTGACAAATGAAAACCCCCCATCAACAACAAAAACCCTTTTTTATTGCAGGTTTTGGATCTTGGATTCGCAAACAAGTTACAGATTTGAGTACACTTTTTGGCTTTTCACAAAGCTATGAAATCAAAATCAACATTGTACTCATTTCATTAGGGTTGATCTTGTATGCATGCAATCTGTTATAATTATACACATATTTTCCCCTAATTTTCCTAATCACTAGATGAGAATCTCCTTCGACTATGAGTACTCTTATGTCCTTCTTTAAGACCAATAGAGGATGTCATACCAAAGCTTTATAATCTACAATAGTATTAGTACATAAAAATTGTAAGTGATACGTATCATAGTAAGACTTACCTCTCAGATCATGCTCCATGTTTGCATTTAAAACCATCGAATTGTAGGTTCCATACTTCATTTGTGTCTTTACCTAGTTTCATCTTTGCCTTGGGATTTACCTTTTTTTTAAAGACTTGGACTTAGGCCTCCATTCCATCTTGCCTTGGACAACATTCTTGGTTTCTATAAGCATGTTCCTTGGTTTGATTTTGGATAGAGGTTCAACACACTCTCACTATTTCTCATGAGTTTCACTTATAAGTTTCGTGAATTTACATGTCTCTTCTTTAGGTCTAACAACAATGGATTTCCAGCCTTGACAATTGACAAAATGTTGCCTCCTACAAATAGTTACCATCCCTTCGAAACTTGGTACAAGCCCTCCTCTATAAAAGGTTGTATCATTATAGGATACATTGGGATCCTTCTCTAAGATCAACCCTTTTGGATAAGAATGTTAAGTTGTTAAAACAACACTATTGGTGTCAAACCCATTGCTTTTATCAACAAATTTTGTGCTATTGGCGACATGAATCTCTTTGGAAATTGCCTAGTTTTTAGCCAACAATATATGTCACATAGTTGGTAGGGTAATGGATTTTGCGATATCAATATATTATGTTAAAATTCCTAGTGATGCTACCTTAAATAGAACTAAGGATACATCATCTTGACAACATGGTAATTTGAATCAAGAATAGTTATCTATTGCCCTACCATTTTATAGGCAGGCTACCATAGAGTTTTAGGGGTTGCCCTTTAGAATAGTAGGGAGGAGAGTTGGCAGAGGATATAGATTAGAGATTACACTATTTTCTTGGAGCTAGAAGGAATCATCTACTGGGTCTACCTTTGTACCTACCTTTTTTTCTTATGCTTATTACCCAACTGCTAACCATGCTCTTTCCCGATGAAGGTGGCAGAAGCCAAGTAGCAAGAGTATGTTTGGATCAACATCTTCTCTGAGATATTGCATGTTAGATATCATATTGTCCATGAATTATTTTAAAGTACTATCATTAAGTGAAAACTCTTGTAGTCCTTTTATGGGGCTTACCTCAAAGGTTTTCTAAAAATCGAATGTCCAAACTTGATATGACCCCAAATTGAACTAGTGAAAAAGGACCGCACTGGGAGCATTACGCTCACTGACCATTGTCTTTAACTTAGGTTCTATCCCAATCTTGATTTGGTTATTCAACCCCTTATATCAAAGCCATATTTGGGGGAAGTTAATTGAGAGTCATCCCCTTAGATATTTTGTTTGTTCTTTTCTCAAGAGCATCATGTACATTTCAAAAATATCCACCACATGTATGTCAGTTACATTCTAGATTCTTGGATTCGTCATGAGTTGAATGCACACATATTTTAGTATGTCAGTCATTCTGACTTCAATCTTATCTAGTTGTATTACTACTATATTTTTAGGTCATGGTACTACTTCTAGCCTTTGGAGAAATTAAGAGTGGCATGGTGTTGCAGGTAGTACCCAAGCCTATCAAATAATTATGTAGGTTTCCCCCAAAAATCCTAAGACTTAGTAGAAATAGAAGCACTTCCAATTTGTCTTTAAATATAGTAGGTATTGAGTTTTGTAATTTCACAATGACAATGACATAAATTTGTGAGAATATCTCTCTTGAAAAGTAAATAAAATATCAACTTCAAGGTTTCGGGAGGTTGTTTTTCAACCAACTGGGTAGCTCAATTGAAGATAAATGCTTATTTTTAATGAAGAGGCCATTGCTAGTTTAGTGAAGTCCAACCTATAACTCTATGACATTTAGAAAATATTTAGTAGAAAATAATATATTTGTTATTTTATAATTTTAATGGTGATGCATGCAATTCTAAACTAATATGAATTTCAAACTTAACTAGAATTTTGTGAAAAGAAAATTACAAAGAGACAAGGCAACAAGAAAGTAAGAAAATTGTTGAATTTGAAGTCTAAATGGACATAACCTACAATGGCAACACGTCTACAAATTAAATCTTTGAAGGGGATGGTAGGAAACTAATGAAATTTGAAGCAGAGCAACAATAATCTCCTTGATGCAATCATCAATGGAACTCTATAGATAGTATGATTTTCACAATTGATTGAATCATACAGCCACAAAAAGTGCACACACACAAGATTTTTTATTATGAATGCACATAAGAAATCCCTTTCTCCAATTAATCACAACAGAGGTATTATGTGGCTATTCATGACAAGCTCCTAGAATACTAAAATCACACATCATTCAACACAATAAGACTATTAGCTCCTTCATTATTTATCAACTATTAAAGAGCACCAATAGAATACTTTTATCACATAAAAATTTGACCTTAAATACATGTTACCTTAGTAATTGTAGTGAATCCTCTGCTTCATAAATTTTGGAGCTAGGGTTTTTCCCATGAAAAGAGTATGCTAAAACTATCAAAACAAAGAAAAATATATAAAAACTCACCCCTAATATGGTGCTAAGTAGGCTTGCACACTTGTATTTATCAATTAAATGGTGCATGGGCCTTTACATGACTTAAAACTATAAAGATGATAAGAAGATAGAAGATAGAAATCTTTGGGTAGTAGCTAGAGCTTAAGATCCTTCTAAAAATAACAACTCGTCCTCCTCCGTGCATATGTACCAATTAACCACTGCCACACTTGAAAATGTGCCTTTAGTGCATGAAAATGCCCAAAAATAGGAACTAAAAGTTAACTATCAATGCAACTGCAAGTCATCAAAAATTGTCCACCTACAGAGTTGTGAAGTTATAGAGTTGTGCACCTTCAGAGAATAAACTTGTGCCTTCACAAAAAACTTCAAAACTATAGAGTTGTATAATTGCACACCTTCAGAGGTCTTTAGATCAAAATTGGCTAATTTTTTTCTGAATCAAAATCTCAGTTTCTGACATTTGGGTCTTATTGATCTTCAACCAAAATGATATCCAGATGAGCTACCTTGAACTTTTGTATAACCGCACTAATTTTTTAGGGATCTAGAAAATATAAGGCTTGATACTTGGCCATCACCTCCCATAAAAATCACAAACCTCTAACTGCACTTCAACAAATTTATCCATCTTTAAATCTAGCTCCTTTAGTATCCCCTCAACCTTGAATACACATGGAATATCATCTAGGCATGAGTTCTTCCTTTCATATCCTACATGTCCTCATACATGGATAACATGACCTTATTCTCAGCCTATATCTTCTCAATCCAATCATTAATCTTATCCATCTCTTCCCCTGTAAAAACATTAAGTAACATCATATACCTTTGCCCCTTAATCCTCTATATAACAACTAGATCATTAGTCTGAATGGACACTTCATCTATCAACCCAAAAGCCTAGTTGATTATAGTTTATAGTTTATGTGCATTATTAAGTATTTTGCAATGAATGCATATTCGCCTCCATGATTTCTAGTCCTTGATCTTCAAAATTGAGATACCATCTTCAAAATTGAGATACTTTTTCACTTCTTACACATTGTCTCATTGTATTCCACCCTTCCATGACCTCATAGGAGTTGTGACCTCTTTGGTTTGGATAGCATGTTGCTTGTGGATACTATCTTGATGCTAAAATTACTTTATCCTTCTTCATCAATTCCTTAAGATACCAAAATAATAAATTAATTTCCCATCTTAAGGTGGGGCATATATGGTCCCCTTATTTCCATATGTCCTAGGTTTTCTTGACTATCATGATACACAAACTTGCTAGAACATTTGACCTATCCTTGCACACTCTCAAATCACTCTTATGGATTAGTAAATATAGATTTTGAGTATGGCTTAGGGTACTTTAGCCTTGTTGTCTTGGTATGCTTCTTAGGTTATCCTCATATTTATGTATTACTACTTCATCCCTTATTTTTTCATATCTTTTCCCTTTATGGATTAGCCATAATCGTAAAGCATGGATTCTTTGTGGAGAAGAGAGTATCCTTGACATTGGGTCTCCCTATCTCCTCTACACACACATATGCTAAATCTCATCTATCTGTTACACATAACAATTTTCTAAGTCCCATACAACACAGTCTTACAGGAATATGCCATTGTGATACAATGAATGTTGATGTATGGATGGACCCTGTGATGGGTTGACTAGCGAGTTACCACCTTGTTAAACTATTAAGTGTCATCATTTGCAACAACTCTTTTAGTTGATTCATAGTAGATGGGCACTCTACTGGGTGAGATCATCACTCTCCTCTAATCTCTACTTCTTTTAGTCAGTGATCTCTCTCTCTCTCTCTCTCTCTCTCTCTCTCTCTCTCTCTCTCTCTCTCTCTCTCTCTCTCTCTCTCTCTCTCTCTCTCTCTATGATCTATGAGTTAGAAAAGACGTGATCCCTTGGGGGCTTGATGAATTCTTTGTCTCCTAGATCATAACGAGAGTATCTTATGTCTTGTACTCTACTTTTCCAAGAGTTTGGATTGAGTCCATACTCTCACTAAGGTGGGCACTAAATGTAGCATCTTAAATTGGAATCACTCCAATTTAATGAAGGTTTAGCACCCATTCAATGCAATTACATAGCTTATTTGTGTTTAGCTTCTACTTTTCGTCCATTTAAATTATTGATTTCATCTCATTGGACCTTTTATTAATTAAAAATTAATATAATTGGGTTGGACCTTCTTTTTTTTTTTAATATTGTGTCCTCAATTATTAATTAATTTAAATTAATATTTAAAACTGTCATCAAAAATTGTCCACCTACAGAGTTGTGAAGTTACAGAGTTGTGCACCTTCAGAGAATAAACTTGTGCCTTCACAAAAAACTTCAAAACTATGGAGTTGTATAATTTCACACCTTCAGAGGTCTTTGGATCAAAATTGGCTGATTTTTTTCTGAATCAAAATCTCAGTTTCTGACATTTGGGTCTTATTGATCTTCAACCAAAATGATATCCAGATGAGCTACCTTGAACTTTTGTATAACCGCACTAATTTTTTAGGGATCTAGAAAATATAAGGCTTGATACTTGGCCATCACCTCCCATAAAAATCACAAACCTCTAACTGCACTTCAACAAATTTATCCATCTTTAAATCTAGCTCCTTTAGTATCCCCTCAACCTTGAATACACATGGAATATCATCTAGGCATGAGTTCTTCCTTTCATATCCTACATGTCCTCATACATGGATAACATGACCTTATTCTCAGCCTATATCTTCTCAATCCAATCATTAATCTTATCCATCTCTTCCCCTATAAAAAAATTAAGTAACATCATATACCTTTGCCCCTTAATCCTCTATATAACAACTAGATCATTAGTCTGAATGGACACTTCATCTATCAACCCAAAAGCCTAGTTGATTATAGTTTCTAGTTTATGTGCATTATTAAGTATTTTGCAATGAATGCATATTCGCCTCCATGATTTCTAGTCCTTGATCTTCAAAATTGAGATACCATCTCTTGCAAGCATCCAAATATAAGTCACTTGGTGGAGGCGTTGGAGCTCATTTCTGGAGGGTGTCCTTCAAAGCCATCTTAGGGTGAGCAGGGTTAATGAGACCCACCACCTCTTTCACAAACTCCCACAAAACCTCATTTTGTTTCCTCAAAGCTTGGATCTCTTCTTTACCCTCATCCAATTCATAGAATATTTTTGGAGACCTAGGGCCATCAAAACTTTAGTCATATCATTGGTAAGCTTCCCTAATACAATTTCCTTCTTTTTGGTAATCTTGGGGGTGGGGGGTTATGGACTTTGGATTGGCATGGGGTAGAGGAATGGTTATATGTGCAACCAATTGGTCGTATATGTTCCTTATTATGAATGTCATCTAGTGTGGATCTTCTGAAGGGGGCACAGTTGGTTGTATGACATCTATCAAAACTACCATTCGTTATGTCAGAGTCTTTACGTATCTCTTCTTTCGGGTCTATATTGCACATTTCACCCATTTGGGAGTGGCACCCATCGGAGATATGTACTAACTATGTAATGGGGTTGTGACTCATGCTAGTCCTTTCCCTTTATTTGTTCTCTTCATTGTCTATTCCACTCTTGGATATTCCACTATTGGGGTCACCATTATGGTTCAAGGAGGAGAGGGAGGCGGTTACATTATTTGAGGAGCTTTCTCTTCTATTGTAGCTACCTATCTTGTTGTGGGGGCTTCCTCTACTTGAACTATATGTGCCTCTCCCTTTGTGGTAACCTAACTTTTCTCTTTTGGAAGGCGAGGAGACATTAGCATTTTATCTTACTCTATAGAGGCAGATGTGGCATTTTTTACTTTCTCAAAGTTGGAGGAGGTATCCCTAGTGGACCTTGTGGAAGTGGAGTAAATGTGCCCAAATAATCACCTCGTAGCTCTTGGCATGGTTTATCCCTTATTTTTACTTCCTCCAAGTAAGTTCTCATGGGCATGAAATCAAAGTTAGATAGATCAAACTTATCCAACCCGTCCCTTATGGTGGACTTTGTCCATCCTTAGTCTTCTTGATTAGTAGACTCCTCGATCTAGATAGGTTGGTCTTGTGTAACTAGGGGTGTCCATGTTAGGCTTCTTCTCCTTTCCTCTTCAACTTCCCTAGCTAAGTGTGTCCTTCTATTCAAGGGGATATAATATATCTGATCCTCTTGTTCTTCTTCCTCACCTTCTTTCAAAATAGTCTTGGGAGTCTAGGGTGAAGGAGTTCTTTTCTTGATCAATCATCTCCTCTTCACTCCAGTAACCACCATCTTCATTTTGATTCTCATTGAGACTGATGGGGAGGTTTTTGCTTAAGCTATGGGATTTTTGGGTTGTGCTTCCTCTTCCTCTATAGCCTTTTGCTTCTTCTTTCCCTTTGCATTCTCCTCCCTATGAACATATACTACTTCTCTTTCATGCCTATGCAATTTCAGACCTCACTAGGGACTTCTCCTTTTATGTAAGGATCATAACCTTCAACCCTTTTCCCTTCTTTGGTCTAGCTAGTGCCTTCAAATTTTCTATATTGGGCAAGGGGTCCAAGGGGAAAGCCATATCCAATCTCTAGTCAAGTTGATAATATCTAGGGCTCAATGTTGGATATCATCATTCTCCTGTCTATTTACCTCAGTGTTCATGATTGGATGCTCAAAGATCTTATCTCTATTATAAGTGGGATCTAGGACATTTGGACTATCTTTATTCCACAATTTGAGGGGCATATGTAAGTTTAAATCTTTTTATGCCAATGCAAGCTCCATCGTGCAGTGGTCCTTAGTTCAAACTTCATTATCATCCACATAATTCAAATAATAATCTTTAATGGATGAGTTTTGAATATAATCCCTTCCTTTAATGTGTTTGAACATCCCTATGTTATAAAAATAGGCACAGGCCACCAGTTTCTCCATTAGTGGATACTTCTCCCATTTGACATCAAAGGTTCAAATGGCTTGCTTTTGTTTCAATTCATAAGGCTCGGTGGTAATAGGCCACACTCATGTCTTTCTATATTTGTCTTGGATCATATAATATGCTAAACTCATTTGTCGAGCAATATTTAATAGGATTAGTCTATCAAATGGATGGCATGGTAGCTTCTTTGGGAAGAATAGGGTGTCAAGCACATGAATGTAGGTGAAGGTGTGGTATTGGATGTAATATCCTCCCACTTGTGTGACCTTTTTAATTGTCTCTAATAATGATATTTTTTCATAATCTTCTTCGATGAACTAGATTACAATTAAGACAAAGGCATTATTCACTATCTTGTATTCTAGGCTTTCATCTAGAAGCCTTTTCTATACCAACTAAGGCTATACAATATTTAGCCAAGTATTGGCATCTTCTATACTCCTCCTTGTGAACTCTGGATATGTTACAACTCTAGCTACCAATAGGTACACTACATATGAAGTCATGTAGAATTAGGGGTCACTATGGGCCAAAGTCAAGTGTTCATTCAAGGAGTTGTTGATTATGGTACCCCAATCAATCATGTTGACTCTAGATCCGATTATTTCTATGAAATGGACCATCCATGTCTCCAGATGGCTTGCTACAAGAAGCCCCATCACACTACCCAAGAGCACTATGTAGTAACAAATATATGTTATCATGTATCCTTGAGTCATGTCGACTTGGTCTAGTTTGTTTTGTTGGGTTTTAGTGATCAAGTATTTATCCTACATGATGACTTTAACCTCTTTTTGATGTTCCCTATACCACTTGTTTGCACTCTCATATGTGGTCTCATTGAATTCATCGATAATGGGAAGGTGGAAGACCTTTTCTATATTGTCTAGCCTAACATCCAGGATAATTTATGTAGTGACACTCTTCACAACCTTCTCATCAAGGACATAATTTTGTGCTCAAATCATGATTAACTTTGAACACAGTACAAATATTGGATGTGAAGTGATATTGACGAACCCGCTTTGTATGAGTGCAAAGATCACCTTTGATATCTCATGGGGCTTATTGCACAGTACCATGAATTCATTCCATTCAATGTGTCCTAGCTCTATATCTCGAATATCTAAGAGTAAGTTAATGAAACACAACTTCTTGGTACTCCTTGGAACTTATAGTTTACTGGCTTCAGTGAAATCTTAGTTGCAACTGATGATGAGGATGTTGTGGTGACCTACACAAAATGACAACCATTAGCAAAATGTGTTGCCTAGAAGGTAAAAGGATGCTTGGTGACTCACATTGAAGAAAAAGAAAGGCTAACTAGTGAAAAAAGTAATGAAAATTGGAAATTATGCACCTTATGCACATGCATACCTACGTAGGTGCATAGGGTGTGCAATATGCACCAAACAGGCAAGGGTGAAGTATTTTAGGTAGGTTGATGTGTACATGTTGCTTGCATGCATTGGTACACAATGTGTAAACTGTGCACATGGTTGTTAAGTGAAAACATAGCTACTTGAGTTGGTGGAGGTGTAGACCTCACATAGGTATACAACTGTGTAGATGGTGTATACCTTAGTGTGTGGGTGAGGAGTTTTCCAAGGTTTTAGATGGTTGGAGGTACATAGGTCTACACTTGAGGAGATTTTCAATCAGAATACACAAAGCGGGGAACCCTATGGTGTATTTGTGGAGGGGGGCATCGGTGTTGGACACCTTGCATATGTGTGCACTTTTGTAGGTCTAGCCTAAAACTCAATTTAAACTACCACATTTGGACAACATCGCCTTTTCCCAACTCTTGAACCTAGGTCATAGTACTCAAATTCTTTGGGGTACCTCAAAAGACAACCTCTTTTGACGAGTAGGATCCCATAACTCAAAAGAAAAAAAGTGGGTCCCTATTTTTGAAGTAAAAAATGGGGTGTGTGTTGAGAAACCACAACAAATACCCGCAACAAAAGCAAGAAATGACAAAGACATTTCTTTATCAACAAGAAATCTAAAACCTCATATCAAGTTGCATCTTAATTTCAAATGTCACAAGAGATCTTTTGAGAATCTCAACCAAGAACTCAAATTTTTTAAACTTTCACATTTACTATCTACTTAATGCCTTAATTCCTTTGACGTTCCTAGGTGCCAACCATGTAGAACCAATGTTTTGCTACTGGGAAAGAGTTTTAGAAATCCTTGCAAATGAACTTTCAACCATTGTATGACCATATTTGAGAATCCATTCATAGGGCTCTTGATGAGACATCAGTTACTTGTCTTCACATTTTGGGCGATCTATCCGTGAACTTTGTGGGGCTCACATTTTTTCACTTGATTATTCCTTCAAATTCATTTGTTTGGTGAGCAAACAATTATGATGAACTAGTCTCACTCAATCATTTTCTCTCTTTTTTTGTAACATGTGTTGGAATTCCATTTTTCACACCATTATTCTCTTTTTTGTCATGTGCCTTCAAAGTGATTATAATGTGTGGTAAAATTATTGGTATTCTTTGCTTTGGACTTTTACCTATTTGATGACTCTTGCATTCCTCTTTTAATGAAATTTGGGAAACTCACATGCTAATAGGTGATCTTGATAAGCCCATGGGGAAACCTTTGCTCAAACTAGATATTTTTGAATTGCTCTTAGTTGCTTCCCACTAAAGTTTAGAGCAACCTAGATGATCATTTATCTAAATGAGTAAAGTGTTGAGAATGATCAATTTAGAATATGAGTTAAAGGTTGAAAATCCTTTATTTCCTACATATAACACATGTATTTAGGTTTTTAAAAGAAAAATATTTACTCAATTAATTTGAAAAAGAAATACCTCTTCCAAAAATTGGGGTTTGTTGGGATGGTTCGCTTACCAAGAAAAATCTCGATCACACATTAACTCCTTGATTCAAAAGAAAACAAATAAAGCACACCACACAAATTTAAACAAAGCCTAGAAATTAAGTTTCTTTTTTTCATTTAAGCTTTGAAATAATGTTTAGAAATTGGCCATTGACTGATAATGAAACTAATTCTCCTTCTAAAGTACCCAACCTAAAAATATTTTCTCCCAAGATCACTGTGATTTGATAAGGATCAATCCACAAACATTGAAACTTGGTATTTCTGCCTAGTTTTTCTTTTTACTTATCCCACATGAGGATGAGGTCAGAGATCCTAAATGCTTTGAAAGTTTCTCTTTTTTCAAACCAACACTTGATGAAAACTTGATATTTTGCAATGTGCTGCAATGCCATAGTTTGCTTCTCATCCAATTCTAGAAGGTTCATCAACTTGACTTGTACTCTATCTTCATTTTCAACATATCCTCTCATGAATTTTAAGATGTGGATTTTCAAATTCATAGAAAATATAGGTTTTTGACCATAGACTAGTAGATAGGGAGATGTTCCCATAATTGTGACTCTATCAATCCATAGTGCATATTTCAATGGTATGGGCTAATCCTTTAGGTTTTCATCAAACAAGCATTTTACCACACTAACCAAGTTCTTGTTTATAAACTAAGCAACTCCATTTTGTTGTGGATAGTATTTAGAAGAGAATTTGATGATTACCTAAATATCCAAGGCCTATTGTGTAAGAATCAATTATGCAAATGAGGTTCTATTATCACATACCCAAAAGAAGAACATTCCAAACCTTGTAACAATGTGCTCTTCAAGAAAATTGATGACAACTTGTGTAGTGCAATTGCAAAATGTGTCAACCTTGGTCTATCGAGTGTAATAATTTGTGGTTGTGAGAATGTACTTATGCCCCATTGAATAAGGTACATTCATCGTGCTAATGAAGTCAAGCACCCACTTGGCAAAGGGGCATACCTCATGCACTTGTTGTAATGACATTGTAGGGTTCCTTTCTCTATTTGCACTTGTCTAACATACAAAGAAAGAATGAACATGATGTTGTGTATATTTGAAGAACATAGGCTAGTAATATCCTGATCTCAAAATCTGATGGACCGTAGCCTCTATTGAGCCATGTATGGTACCATATTTGTCATGGAACTATTCCAAGACTTCTTTCACCTCACTATGGTTTAGATATTTCAAGAATGTGCCTTCATAATTATTTCAATATAGATTTCCATCCTTGAACATGTATGATGTATATTTCATCCTCAAAGCTCTATTTTAGGAACTATGTATCCCTTTGGGACATCCGTCTTACAACAAATGGTAAACTATGTCTTGATACCAAACATTTAAAATGACACTTTCATTGGTGTAGGTGTATGAAATCAGTCCCTTCTCTTATTTTGTATCAACAATAAATTTGGTTAGACCTTGGCCTCAAAAAAATTTCATGGGTAACTTGACTATGGGGTTGGGCACAATACCATAGATTTTTCTTCATATATAATGCATGGATTTCTTAACAACTTTCGCCAAGGCAAATGATTGTTTATCCAAATTTGGGTAGTTTAACTCAACATCTTTCAAGGGACATCTCATGAAGGCTATAGGTCTCTCATCTTCACCATTCTTCTTCCAGATTAGTATGGTGACACACAAATGTTCTGAAGCAAAGGAATACACTTTTGAGTGGTAGTTGATAGTTTGGGCTCATGATCACTAGTTCAATAGAAATTAAAACTTTGATATCTTCAAAGGCCTTTTTGACCTTAGGCATCCAATCAATTTTGGCATTCTTCTTGAGCATTTCATTGAGAGGGCATACTATTTCAACAAAGCCACTTATGAATTTCCTGACAAAGTTGATCTTCTTGAAGAAGGACTTCAACTCTTTCCTATTGTTTGGATTTAGAAACTTTAGAATATCTTCTACTATGTTTGGATCAATGGAGCTAGTAGTTTTCGATATTATATTCCTAATTAATTTTCCTTTTGTGACTCCAAATGAGCATTTCTTAGGATTGAGAGAAATTATGTACTTGTGACGTCTATTCAATAATTTTTTAGATCAGTAATGTGATTGGCTTGGTTCTTTTAGAAAACTGTGAAATCATCCATGTAGATGACTATGCACTTGTTTACTAGGCCTTTGAATGCTTCATCCATAGATCTTTGAAATGTGGCCCCGACATTTATTAATCCAAAAGGCATGTGTTTATGTGTGAATGTACCCCTTTTTTGTGAAGGCAATTTTTAATATTTCTTCTTCTTGAACCATCACTTGGTTATAGCTAGAGTAACCATCCAAGGACAACATATTTTTAGATCCATTCATAATTTAAATCACCTCATCAAGTGAGGGTAGTAGGTAGTTGTCCTTATGTGATGATTGGTTTAAGTTTCTAAAATCCACACATAGCTTGATTTCCCTACTTCTTACGCATGTACACTAGGTTGGTGACCCAAGTAGAATGGAGGATTAGAAAAACTATCATGATTAGAGGCTTGATAATTTGATTAAAAAACCTCTATCTTTGATAGAAAGGATTCACATTTGTTTTGAGAGGTATATCATGCATGATTATATCCATATTATATGTTTTGAGCTCCTCATAACTCTATGCAATGACATCTTTATACTCGACCAACAGTTGTAACATCCCTTTCCTTTCATGTTCTATGCAAACCTTTCCAATCTTCACCATTCAAGGATCTTTAGTGAAACCTAAATTGAATGAATCAGAATTTTTTTCTCCTTCTTTAAGAGGTCTTCTTTGTCACACAAATTCATCTTTGTCAACTATTAGCTCGAGTCCCACCACCCCCCTAGGAATGGTATTTCTTTTTAAGCTCAATAATCCATCCTCATCCTTGATCTCTTTCTTTCCTTCAACTTCTTCAAAGTCATCATATATCATTTTTCCTTCACATATTTCATTACTCATAACAAATTCTAGAATGTGTTGATCATCTTGAAAAACTTGGAAGTTAGTGATATTATTACGGATTGAAGGGGTTTTAATCAATTCCACCAAAAATATCTTAAGTCTAATTCACTTCATTGGTTTTTTGGAAATGTGGTCAGTAAAACATCTTGATAGTTGTCATCTATGGCAAATATATTCAACATTTCATTTATGCATTTCAAGTTTGAAAATTTTCTAAGTGTTAGATAGTTTGCAGCAACATAGAGACAGATATGATGTGAATTTTCTTATGCACAGTAGAGGATAGCTTTATGACAATGTCATGATGACATGGTTAAGTGCATAGATGTGTATGGATAGTATGATGCAAGTTATAGCCAAAATACCAGTGTGGGTATTTAACAGAGCATAGTAGAGAATTAGGTTGTACGACTAAGGAACTATTTTGGTAACAAAACAATTACTAACTCATGTTGAGCTAATTTTTTGGATATTACACATAGCTTGATTTCTCTGCTTCTTATGTATGTGCACTAGGTTGGCAACCCAAGTAGAATGGAGGATTAGAAAAACTATCTTAGTATTGAGTAATTTCTAGACGTCATTCATGATTAGAGGCTTGATAATTTGATTAAAAAACCTCTACCTTTAATAGAAAGACTTTGCATTTGTTTTGATAGGTATATTATGCATGACTATATCTCGATTATAGGTTTTGAGCTCCTCATAACTCCATGTAATGACATCTTTATACTCGACCAAAAGTTGTAACATCCCTTTCCTTTCATGTTCTATGTAAACCTCTCCAATCTTCACTATTCAAGGATCTTTAGTGAAACCTAAATTGAATGAATTGAAATTTGTTTCTCCTTCTTCAAGATGTCTTCTTTTTTGCACAAATTCATCTTTGTCAACTATTATCTCGAGTCCCACCATCCCCCTAAGAATGGTATTTTTTTTTAAGTTCAATACTCCATCCTCATCCTTGATCTCTTTCTTTCCTTCAACTTCTTCAAATTCATCATCTATCATTTTTCCTTCACATATTTCATTGCTCATAACAAATTCTATAATGTGTTGATCATCTTGAAAAACTTGGAAGTTGGTGATATTATCAGGGATTAAAGGGGTTGTAATCAATTCCACCAAAAATATCTTAAGTCTAGTTCACTCCATTGGTTTTTTGGCAATATGGTCAGTAAGATGTCTTGATAGTTGTCATTTATAGAAAATATATTTAATATTTTATTTATGCATTTAGAGTTTGAAAATTTTCTAAGTGTTAGATAGTTTGCAGCAACATAGAGACAGATATGATGTGTACGGATAACACACTATGCATTTTCTTATGCACAGTTGAGGATAGCTTTATGAAAATGTCATGATGATGTGATTAAGTGTGAAAATCTGTATGGATAGTATGATGCAATTTATAGTCAAAATACCAATGCAGGTATTCAATAAAGCATAATAGAGCATAATAGAGAATTGAGTTGTATGACTTAAGGAATTACTTTGGTAACAAAACAATTACTAAGCCATGTTGAGATGACTTTGTGGATATTAATCCATAAGATATTTTGTATTATGTCAAGCATTTGAAGACATCAAGGTCGACTGAGCAGATAATTATGAATGTGAGAGGTATAAGTAAAGATATTATCTTATGCAAATAAGTGTACTAGATGTGGAAGTTGTATAATATGTGAACTATTACATGAACAAATTGAAAGATATATGAGCCTTATTTGATGCAAGATCTAATTTATGATCAAAGAAATTGTGAATTACAATAGTAAGAAAGTATTTTATGTATACCTATTCTTGTAAATAAATTTATTGTATAATTACATATTAGGGTAGTGGGCTCTTCTTGCATACATTGTATTTGATCTACCAACTCCTAACAGAGTTGAAGAAACTCCTAACAAGGTTGAGGATTCTAACAAGGCCTATTCCTTTAACAAGGACTCAAGACATTATATGTACTTCATAGACTCTAAACTTGGTCAATATCCTTAACATGATTCTTTTGTTTAGTTGGATCATCTAGTGGGTTTCATTTGGCCAGGGTTTCCCTTGGCCAGGGTTTCCCTAGTCAACAAATAATGGTGTTATGAGTTCTCTTTGTGCATGGTTATATTTAGTGTTCATCATTGTTGGTTTACTTTCGTATGCAAGTTATAAAGTAATTAACAATATTTAGTTGTGGGAAAAAGTTTGTAGAATACTAATTCACCCCTCCCCCCCCCCTCTCAATATTATTTGTTTCTAGAAATTAGTATCAAAGCCTAGTTACCCTAAAGAAGCTTAACATCTTGAGTAAGATTCCTATGGATATGGAATAGTTAAAGATAAATCTTGAAGAAGCTCTTCAATAGATTGACCTTCTTATAGAAGAAAGAGATAACCTAAAAGATAGGTATGAAGATGCAAAGTTTTACATTGGAAAACTAAAAGACAAGATTGATGATCTGAAATCTAGTAAGGAATCAAATATGCAGACAAGTGAAAATGATGAAGTGGGAAATCTCAAGAAAGAAAATGAGATCTTGAAACATGAGTTGAAAATTCTAGGACTTAAGTTGAGTCTTAAGAAAGATGGTACTAAGAGTGAACCAATCTGAAATATGAGAATACAGACCTTAGATCCCACTTGAGTCAAGTAACATTTGAATTAGATTCTATTAAGATTGAGCATGCAGAATTAGAAAAGTATAATACCATTTTGAAAGGAGAATTAGCACAAGCTAAGCAACAGTTAGAGAAACTTTATTCTAGTAGTGAGAAAATTAATGAACAAATATTTCACAAAAGACCTTCTTATGATAAGATGGGACTTGGATATCTTATTGGAGAGAAATCAACTAAGAAAGTTGAAATTAGAAGAGAACCAGATCCATTTGTTGAATCCCCTAAAGAATATGATCTGAGTAAAGTAGAATCAAGCATAACTACTGAAGTATCAAAGGAGATTGAATTAGTTGATTTGTCTATGAAACATGATGAGCCTAAGAAAATAGAGTGGGTTGACAAACCTAAGCGAGATGAACCACCCAAGGAAATCAGACGTGAGTTCAAAGGTAGATGTTTCATATGTAATGAAGTTGATCATATGAAAAGATATTGCATAGGTAAGCCTTTTAAACCTATTACTATTTTCTATTGTTATAATTGTCATGGTTATGGACATAAAGTAGTAGATTGTAAGAAACTTAAGTTTGATGGTAATAATGCAAATAGTATAATGTTTAGAAACACTAATCCTTCAAGTAATGAAAGAGGAAGATCACAAAGTAGATCTAATGATGAAGGAAGATCTGATAGAGAAAAGAAATAGTTTGTATGTTACAAGTGTAACAATCCTGGACACTTTGCAAGGAATTGCAGAGCACCTGATAGTTAGAATGGAACCAATCAGAGTAGGAATGCACTTGTATGTTAGTCAAGTAATAACTTTGGACATACAGTGAGATATTGTAGAATAGAAAGAAGGAATTTCAATAGGAATTCCAATTATAGAAGAAACAACAGTGGAAATGATAGAAATAATGATAACAGTTAGAAGGAAGCAATCAAGGAACATGTTGATGAATTCAAAGAAGCATTTGCAAAAACCAAGGATCCAGAAAGTTCTTATACAATTTTGGAGGAACAATATTTCAATGCACATAATGAGAAATTGAAGTCAATAATTGTTTGTGACTCATCCTATCTAAATTTAGTAGTTTTAGTAGAGACAAAGTGTCAATTGGTCAGAACTAATGGTAGAGAGAGGATTAGAAGCTGCACAATTATAGAAGGTGGAAGACATAGAAATAAATCTATGGTTGAGTGTGCAAGAAAAGAAATGGTCTCAAGAAGAAATGAGAAAGAAAATAAAGTTACTAGTAAACAGAGACAATTTCCAAATTTGTGGTAGATACACATTTAATGCGAAGTGTGATTTGAACTTATTTAAGGATTGCAAGCAAGATCGTAAGTACCATTTGATCATGTAAAGTGTCTAGAGTGAATTGAAGATCGATTTGATAGCAATTTGGAGTGTGAAAAGAAATTCTTGAAGCACGAAGTTGCAAAAGCCCTAAATGCAACTTTTAAGGTATTTTACGGAGCTCAAATTAAGTTTTTGATGAATATAGTTAGAGATACAATGGCTAGACAGTCAATTTATGATGTTAGTAAAAGATCAAGATATTTATTCAAGAAATATCCATTTTTTTCTCTTGTGGATGACCTATTAGGCACATTTTTGCAAATCCTATAGAATGTGCTTCACGTAAAGGATGTCAGATGTTATATCCACTACAAAATTGAAAGTATACGAGATGAGGATATACACAAAGACTTAGGAGTCATGTGTAGTGATGACCTTACTTTGAAATCTGAGTATGCACACCTAAATGAGTTGAATCTAGTGAAGTATATGTTCTATACTAAGTTTGATAACCATGATTGGACCCAAATCATTATGAGTAGGGTACATGACAAAATGTTTTGGTTAGGTGATGTGCATGTCACAATTGAAAATGACCTAATTCACAAGTTCGCAGGTCTAAGTAATGAGGAATGAAATCCTATGAATGAAAGAAATGTAAGAAATATAGTTGATACAAACATATTTACTAGGCATGATGGAAGAAACATGAAAGTGGACACAATTCAAGATAGAGGAGTTAAGGTTTTGAGTAAGATTTTAGGGTACAAGTTTAACTGTGGCTCAAGGGTTAACTCAGTACCAGGTAGATTTTTACATGTCGCATATGTAATGGTAGTTGAGGGAAGGAAAGTGAATATGTGTGAGATAATCAAATTATAGTTACTGGATAACATTGCAAAACTGAAGAAAACCAAGAATACAGTCTTCATATTTTAGTCCTTACTAACTCATTTGTTTTTCTATGCAAAAAAGAAATTCCAAGGGATGAAAAATTGGAAGAGCAATGAGTGCACAATGAAGTTGGTGACTCGGTGCTACAAGACAAAGATGAAAAATTTAAGAGATAATGACATTGACAAGACGATGAAGAGTTTTCAGACTAAGATGAAACAAAGGTGCAAAATACCTCCTTCCATGGTAGAGAAGTATAAGGATGATAAATGCTTCACGGTGGAAACTAATAACACATGTATAGAAGCTGTTGGTGCTCAAAATTGCATTTCCATTTTGAGTCCTACTCCAAGTTTTGAGCCCCTATGGACGCTCTCCATGCATATGTACCCAGCTGTAGAATTAATGCCTAAGTGGTGTTTTATGTTTCTAGCACTCTTCATTCAACTTATCCATGTGTTTCATATTGATAAACTGACATTTTAAACCATTCTGTGAAGTCCCATTTTGAGTTGTTTTCAGTCCCGCATTTTGTGCCAAAGTGTCAAACATCAACAGGAGGGCATGTTTTCATTTGAATATCTTTTACCCAATTATGTTTCATGACTCACCACTTTGAGGATGTTTATTATGCATAATAGAGAACCTATGTTCCAAGTTTCAAGTCATTTCAAATCTGTTTGACTAGGTTTCGAACCTCTCAATGTTGGTCAGTTACCTCTGTTATAAATTTGCATATTGTTCATATTTCTAGGTAGCCTTGTTTGAAAAGCTATAACTTTTGACCAGTTGACCCAAATAATAAAATTACTTTTACATAATATTCTAGGGGTCAAAGAATTTCTATGCTCCATATTTGAGCTTATGAAGAATCCATTTGATTAGTTTTCAAATGCGATTCCATTTGCAATTTTTAGAGTTTTCCTGGTAATCAGAAGTGCAGATTGATCGAGAGCCCTGTTCGAGATGTCATATCTTTGACCTTGTGATAGGTGGGACTAAATGGTTTGTTCCCCTATATTCTACTCCAAAAATACTACAAGTGTGTGAGTTTTCAAGTCTTGATGAATCCATCTACACACTTTACCTAGGTCATTCCATTTGCAAAAAATGCTTTTCTGATGATGATCATTGTCCTACACATCCAAGTAGCCAACTTCAGACCTTTGGCAAATGTGTCCCATGATTTTTCATGAGCTCAAATCACAATATTATATTCTCTTCATAAAAAATTACCAATGCCCCAAATTCCAGATCCTCATGTGCCCATTTGTCCAGTTTTCAAGGCCAAAAACAAATGCAATTTCCAATTTTCTGACATGTTTATTTGCAGGTGATTTTAAGTAGGCATGTTCGAAGGTCAATATCTTCTAACCCTGATGTCGCAGGCCTGTTGAATTTGTCAGAGAGATAATATATCCAGAGTTTCAAAGCTCGATTAGGTGTTTTCATTAGTTTTAAAAGCCAAGAAACGGGCCTCCTGATACAAATTTCATAGTGGTAGAGAGGTGATTCAAAATAAAATTTTATTAATGAACTTGTAATCAAATTTGATTCCAGTCAGTTCGAGATGGTTGATAGATCAATTTGCAAATCATTTGTTTAGAAATGAAATTTTTTTTAGTCGGACCCACTTTGGGGTCTGACTAACTCCATCAGGTTGATGAAAATTTGTGCAAGTCGAAGATTTTGAAGAGGAGATGGTAATGATTGTAATCATTACAATGCTTCACCATATGCATTACCATCGTCTGAGTTCAATAAATATGTGGGATTGGACATTTGTGAATGGTAAAGAAGTTTAATAAATACAAGGTGCTATTTGTTTTGATAGTATAATGTTTTAATGAAAATAAAGCAAATATGAAGGGCTTAATTCAGAGGTTAAGAATGTTATATAAGCTTGCACATTTGTGATATGTTTCCAAACATAAGTAATAAATGGGGGGACTTTCCAGTTACATGTTAAATGAAAGGGTATCCACATTGATAGGGCATTTTGTGACAGCATAAAAAGGACCAGACTATTGCTCCATCCCATGGCATCTACAGGAAAGGTCAACAGTAGGCTACCCCACATCATGGCAGAGAATGCCCACATTTAGTTCACGGTGTTGAAAAGAATCAAAGCAATCCACAAAATTAATGTCGCATGAGAAAGGAGTTTCCATGTGCGAAAAATAGAGCTCGAAGTAGCAAGGAAATCCATGTTAAAATGAAGGCACTTAGATCTAGGGCGGTCTCTAGTATTGAGCACGACAACAAATTTATCCACAGAGTGCTGACTCAAAGATTTGCACTAATGCTTTGAATGGGTGTTTCTTAGATTCCTCACAGTTGTGACACACCACCACCCAAATGTTGCAAAAGGGAACACAAATTGAGAAGACAAGGAAAAGACTTCATGAAAATACAAGGTGGATTGCACCGAGTTGTTGTAAACCCAACCACATGAGGCCCACACGAAATTGCCAGAGCTCGTCATTAATGTTTGAGATACTTCTCTTGAAATCAACAACACTTGGTATGGTTGTAGCAATATTTTCATCTTCTTCTCTACTCAAACCAATGAAAGGTTCTATGAATCTCTTCACTTGATCCATGGTGACAAAAATGCATCACACTTGATCAAGCTGGGGGTTCTCTATTTAAAGTTAAACATGGTTTCTCAACTACTCAAGGGTTAGAGAGAAGGGTCAACTTGTTGGGTCGAAAGCTCATGAGCATGAAGTTGATGAGTATTATTAATGAAGGACCATATCATTGCAGGGGATGACTTCAGCAGTTGAAGCCACTAAGAATAGAGGAAATGTGCCATGAGGAGTTTGGCATCTGTACAAGGTGGGGAGTCTCATGTTTTATGGAGTGGTAGTTTGAAAAGGGGCTTGTGTGTTAGAAAGGAGGCAGCTCACATCCAAGGAAGCTACAGTGATAGTTCAGGCATGCATTAGAGAAACATCCACGTCCAAAGGGGGGAGTGTCGATGCCACAGTCCACACAGGTAGTGTGGAAAACATAAGATGGTTTTTATCCCACATGAATAGTGGGAAGTGTTTTGTAATTGTTTTTATACCCACTCACTCATACCATGAGATGTCTTAAGGATAGGTCTCTTTTGAAACTGACCGCATGTTGAGGGCCCTCCATCTAGCTAGCAGGTACATTAGTCAACAAGTTTTGACTGTGTTGTGTGGTCAGGGGAATGTGGTTTGTAGTTGTGTGATGATCCGACAAATTCATAAGATCATAAATGAAAAAAAAAAGGTCCCCGATCCTACAACTTCATCATATGATCAGGGCAAAAATTTTGATGTCTCGCGATGCTTCAACCTTGTCGTGTGATCGGAGGCCTGGGAGGAAAGTCGTGTGATCCTACAAAACTTGGACTCATCGTATTATATATATATATATATATATATATATATATATATAATGTGCTCATTGAATTGATAAATTTGTGAGCTTGCCATAAGATCATAGAAAGAATATTTCAATGGTAAGATAATACGATGAATTCGTATTTTTCAAATGTTATAAAGAATAATGTGGGGCCAAAGAATAATGTGGGGTCCGTCAGATATGAAGGTCAAATGAAAAATGGACAAGTGGACCTAAAGAGATGAGGGGAAGTAAAAATGATTTAAAAATCAAAATCCTAAATGATTTGATTGCTCAGATTTCCAAATTAAAGATTTGAATTATTTTGAAAGTTTATATAGTTTATACTATATGATTTTTTTTAAAATTTCAATTTTTATTGCTCTATTCAATCTGGGAGGCAAATTTTTGAAATGGTCTTAGGGGGGAAATTTTTGTCCAAAATAGGCAGTGTAATATACCATTGGAATTGGAAAAGAGTGAATTTTCCATTTTGGTTGTCAGATTCTGAGCAGGTATCAACTGGTAGCAGCTACAAGAGGTTTTTTGATTTCGAGGGCTTTAAAGTGAAAATTGCAATTTTAATGTTCCAGATGAAATTGCAACCAGATTTGGTTATGTTTTTATCTAATTTGACTTCTCTAGAATTTTAAAGGGATATTTGATGGTTTTTAATGTAGTTGGAAGCAATTATGTTTTTTGGCAACAACACAAGTTGAATTGCCCAACAAAGTAGAAGTGACATGTTAAGATTAGATTTCAAGCCTAGTACAGTTTGTGATAAATTCTTGATATGTTCTCCATGAGATATTTTGCAAATTATTAAAAGGGAGATATATCAAATATTTTGGCTTCATTGATGATCTTAGTTGCAGGTAGATGAGGAAGTTCAGTTTCAGCAACTTTAATTTGAAGACTTTTCTAGGGAGACAAATGTCAGTTTCAGCTTCCAATTCCAGAGATATCTTCTCTCCTATATATCTTCCCTCTATGCTCCTTGTAAAGGTTCCAATTCTTTGGAGATTTTAGGAGGATTGTGAGATCGGTCTATTTCCAATTTCTTAAGATTTTCTCATAGTTGTGATACCATTTTCTCAATGTTCTTCGGTTATGAACAGCATATTGTATTCCTTTTGAGGCATTTGTTATATTATACAGTCATTCTTTGTGTATTTTCTGAGTTTTGATATGTAGATGATGTATTGTTTTCAAGGAAATTAATACAAGAGTTTCACCTTTCTTAGTTTCATTCTGATTCTCATCTCCTTCTTCTGTTATCTATAATGTTTTGTGTTTGAGAACGAAGAGCTTGGACTCAGTTGCAATCCATCAAGGTTGTATGTCAGGATGAATTTGCTGTTGGAAAAAAAATCCATGTAAATGCTTGTTTACATTGATAGGGTTACAGGTTACACCAGAAGGATTTTATCATAAGTATGAGAGTTGTTATGAAGATTGATGTCTATTTGCAAGTCAAACAGATAGATCATATGTCTAAATGTATGAGTACATTTTGGGCATCCCTCTGCATGTTAAGGTCTAATTGATGCCCAATGGATAAGGAACTGGTCAGTTTGAAGGATACATGTTCTCTATTGTTGCATACCCAGGTTATGTTGACAGATCAAAACTTAAAATGAACATCAATTTCTCTTTTTATGTATTAAAGAGCTAGTAGTGTAGGTCATGGCTTATTTGTGGTTACTTTCTTTGGTTGTAATTAGCTACTGCAATCAGGAAGTTTATCAGTAGATCATAGAAGATTATTGACCATTTCTGCTATAGGGGATAGTTTTGCAGAGAAGAAGTATCAAGATTAATCAGACAAATCCCTTAGGTTTGCCTGCCTTGGCTTAGTAGAGCCTAAAGTGAAGTGAGTCCTATTAACTCTGTTAATTGGTCTAGAACTAAGATTTAGCCTTGTTGAACATAGAATTTAGCTCATCCTTAGGCTTGTCCCTGGTCTTTTATTTCTTGGTATCAGGTTTAAATCTACCTGATATGTTCTTTACCAAAAAGAACTCCAACAGAAGCTATAGAACCAAGGGTAAAGTTTATTGAGCCCATGGGTTATGAGATGAGTGCAGAACTCATTAAAGGGTATGTTCAAATCATACTCCAGTTAGAGAAGGATACTAAGTGCCCTAGATGGGATACCTATGAAGAGAAAATGAGAGAAGTTCAATCTGAAATTCATAGAAAAGAAAGAAAGAAGAAAGTGGAGAAAGTGATAGACTCCATCCTTAAGGAGTTAGGCATGACTTGAGAAGAATTCAATGAAGTCAAAAGAGTTACACTTAAAATGAAGGAAAGTGGGAAATCTGAGATGATAGCAACAACACCTATTGTTATTGTAACACCTTCCATAGGTATAAGTATTGTTGGACCAAGTGCACAGGTACCATATGCAATAGTTGCACAAGTGCAACCAGTGAGAACATAGAGACAACTAGGGGTTGAAACACCTATTATGCAAAGAAAGTCAAAGAGATTGGTGAAGGTGAAGCAAGAACCTACACTATCCACTAGGAAAAGGCTTAAGCATACCTCAAGTGGACCAGGAAAAGAAGGAAGACTCTACAAGTCAGTGATTCTGAGGAATCTGAAGATGAAGCAAAAGACATACCAGTGGAACAAGTAGCCTAGGAAGGAAGGACACCAACAAGAAAGAAAGCATGGAAGCCAAAGGTAGAAAACCTTAACATGTAAATCATTAATGATGACAATTTTGCACAGTTGAATAAGTATTATTGCTTGTATAATAATATGGATAGAAGACAACTAGAAAATGCCATAGTGAGGAATATGATTTTGTGGAATAAGAGATTTGATAACATTCAAAATAAGGTTCTAGAAGACCTATACAATAGGTTATTGAATAGAAAGAAAAGAGCGATAGAGGAGGACACCAAATTGAGGGAAACAATGATTAGTAAATTATGTGAAGTGAACTCTAAGGAGGACATGGATATAACTTTGAAGGGTATTGAGCCCTTGTTAAGGAACAAAAGAAGAGCAATTTTTCTGATGGGAGGCAACTATGAAGATGTAAGGAAGGAAACAGAGGATGTCATTGTGAAATATATGACCTCAATACCTATAGTAGCAAAGGAAAGTGTACATTCTAAACCTACAAGCCTAGTGTATGTGCAAGCGAGTACACATCCAAGTGATGAGGAAGAAGTTGAGGAGACATAGCAGGTACCCTCACCACCACACATAGCTATGGGTATTGAATCCATGCAAGTGAAAAGTACACATATAATAATAGATACAAAGGAGAACCCTTTTTTAGGGTATGGAACATCCATTGTTGGAAATATCATATCTTACACAAGCTCTAATGATGAAGAAGAAGAGGAAAAGAAGAAATAGGTTGAAGAGAAGGAGAAAGAAGAAGAAAGAAAGAAAGAAAGAAACTGATAAACAAAGAGAAGAAGAAAGGAAAGATGCAGAAAGGAAGCAAAAATAAGAGAAAAATAGGATAGAAGAGAAAAAGAGGACAGAAGAGGAAAATAGAAAGCAAGAAGAAGAAGAAAAGAGAAAGAGGCAAGAGGAAGAAGAAAGGAAGAAATCAAAAGAAAATTCAAAGAAGAAGAGAGGAAGAAGGTTAAGAAAGAGAAGAAGATTGTTGAACTAAAAGCAATTACACTCATTCCAGTAGTAACTCTAGTAGGAGTAGCAACAACAATAGCAACACCCTCTGATAATGATGATGATCACAAGGGATTGATGAGCTCATTGAGAAAATTGTTTAAGAAGAATAAATCTGTGAAGTCTTTAGAAAAGTCACCAATTGAAGTCTTGGAGCAAATGTAGAAGATAGTTACCACAACTGTAGTTAATCCAAATTTTTAGTTAAAGGCCAAGGAATTAGTGAATACCTTTGATGAGGAATTCACAACATTATCTAAGGTAGCTTCAACACATGCACAAGTGAAGCATGATGTAACACTTTTTGATACAGTGTGCACAAATGTAAGGAATGATTTAAAGGCACTTGATGTATGCATCAAGGAGTTAAGCAAACACATTGATGAAGGTAAGAATTTATATGGATAGTGCACATTGTCATACAAGTACCTAGTAGATTTTGAGAGTTAGATAAAGGGTTAGATGAGTGATCTTGACACACTTACTATAAAGATACAACTCCTTGAGGCTAGCATTGAAGATTGTGGAATAGAAGTGGAGAAGATACATAATGTGATCAAAGCTTTAGAATCTAATAAACAAAAGCTTGTAAAAAGGTTTTCTACTCTTAGAGAAATCTTCTTACCTAAGATCAGTATTTTGTAGAGGCAACTAGAAAAATGTCTTGCAACAAAGACTTCCTATGATAAGTTTACTTATATTGACTTGAGCATCATTGAAGTGGCATCCTATGTTCTATGCACACTAATCATTATTTATGATACAGTAAAAGAAAATTGGAAGAAGGAAGTGGAAAGACTAAAACTTGTATATGCAGATTTCTTTTCCAGAATATCAAGTTGATCAATAGTAGGCTACCCAATTTTTGTATACAGTTTTTGACACCTTTGTCATTGATGTCAAAGGGGGGGTATTAATATGTAAGGAAACTTGTATGATTGTATGTACTAAGGAGGAATTGTATATGTATATATAAGGGGGAGTATACTTATGTATCAATGTAAGGAGTGATAAGGAATGTAATGATCCATCAAAACATGAATAAAATTGATATGTTTTGAAGGCAGTTTTTGTGTAGTTACTTTTATTTGTTTTGTTATATATGACATCATTTTGGGACTTAGCCAATTTTCCCAAATGTTTCCATCAATTCAAAAGGGAGAGATTATTGGCAATATGGTCAGTAAGATGTCTTAATAGTTTTCATTTATGGCAACATATATTCAACATTTCATTTATGCATTTAGAGTTTGAAAATTGTCTAAATGTTAGATAGTTTGCAGAAGCACAGAGACATATATGATGTGTACTGATGACACACTTAAAATTTACTTATGCACAATTGAGGATAGCTTTATGAAAATTTCATGATGACGTGGTTAAGTGCATAGATGTGGATGGATAGTATAATGCAAGTTATAGGCAAAATACCAGTGTGGGTATTTAATAGAGCATAGCAGAGAATTGAGTTGTACAAATTAAGAAATTATTTTGGTAACAATCTAATTACTAAGTCATGTCAAGCTAACTTTGTGGATATTAATACATAAGATATTTTGTATTATGTCAAGCGTGTGAAGACATGAAGGCTGACTGAGTAGAGAATTATGAATGTGTGAGGTATAAGTAAAGATCTTATCTTGTGCAGATAAGTGTGCTAGATATGGAAGTTGTATGATATGTGAACTATTGTACGGATAGCTTGAAAGATATATGAGCCTTATGTGATGCTAGATCTGATGTATGATTAGAGAAAGTGTGAATTACAATAGTAAGAAAGTATTATATGTATACCTATTCTTGTGAAGAACTTTATTGTATAATTGCATGTTAGTGTGGTGGAATCTTCTTACATACATTGTATTTGATCTATGAACTCTTAAAAGGGTTGAGGCTTCTAACAAGGCCTAGTCCTCTAACAAGAACTTGAGACACTATATGTACTTCAAATACTCCTAACAAGGTCAAAATCCTTAACATGATTCTTTTGTTTAGTGGACCATCTAGTGGGTATCATCCTCATCGAGGTTTTCCATGGTCAGGGTTTCCCTAGTTAACAATTAATGGTGTTATGAGTTCTCTTTGTGCATGGTTATATTTATTGTTCAGTATTGTTGGTTTAGTTTCATATAAAAGTTATAAAGTAATCAACAATATTCAGTTGTGGACAAAAGTTTGTAGAATACTGACTCCCCCTCCCCCAGTATTATCTATTTATAACATGGTTTTAATGCACTCGATGATGTGGCTAATGCATCTATAACTGCATTTCTTCTCTAAGGAGTTGACCTTCCATTATAGGCTTGAAAATCCTCCATCAAGTTACAAACTCTTTTTCTATAATGTTGTAATCTTCTTCCATTGTGCAAATAGGTCCCCCTTATTTTCCTAATCACTAGTTGGGAATCTCCTTCAACTACGAGAATTTTCACATCCTTTTCTAGAGCTAGTAAAGGAACTCATACTAGAGCTTCATTTTCTACAAAATTGTTAGCACAAAATAATTGTAAACAATAAGCAACATAGTAGGACTTACCTCTAGGGTTGATCACCTCCATTTTGTCTCTTGCTCCTTGTTTGCATTTAGAATCATCAAATTGTAAGGTCCATATTTCATTTGCATCCTTGACTAGTTTCATCATTTTCTTGGGTTTTTCCTTGGGTTTAACCTTGTCCTTGAAGGACTAAGACTTAGGTTTCCATTTCATCTTGTTCTAGTTAGTATTTTTTATTTATGTAAGCATGTTCCCAATCTTCAAAAATGGCTATGTACATTCTTGTTTTCTCTCATGAAGTTCACTAATGAGCTTCATGACTTTACAATTTTCTTTTTTAGGCTTAATAGTGACAAATTTCCATAAATGACCTTTGATATAATGTTGCCTCTTGTAGTTGGTTATTATTTCTTTGGAACTTGGTGGAAGTCCCCCTCCATCTAATGAAGTATCACTAAATGAAACATTGAAATATTCCTCTTAGAAGAGTCCTTTGGGGGAAAAGTTTTGGGTCATTAAAATAGTTCCATCATCTTTAGACCCACTTCTCTAATCAACAATCTCAATGCTACTAGTCACATGAGATTCCTCTAGAATTCATGGTGTGGTTAGCAAGGTGACATTTGCTGTTAGATTGGTGATTTATATCATACTCCCCCATGATTTCACCTTTGATAGAACTCATGATATAGCATCTTGGAAATATGAACATTCAAAGTTTGAATGACTTGCCTTATGAAGGTGGCAGAAACTTGGTAGTAAGAGTATGTTTGGATCAACATCTTCTCCAAGATATTGCATGTTGGAAATTATATTATCCATGAATTATGTGAAGGAATTATCAATTAATGAAAATTATTGTACTCCCACTATAGGGATTCCCTTAGACATTTCTTGTAGATCTCAAATGCCAAAACATAGTATGATCCCATGTCAGGTTGGTGAAAAATAACCTCATTGGGGTGTTATATTCAGCCACCATTATCTCTAACTTAGGCTTCACATCAATCTTGATTTGATTATTCAACCCCTTCCATCTTCCATAGAAACAATAGTTGGGTTAAATCAGTTGTGAACCATCCCCTTAGACACTTAGTCCATTCTCTACTCTGAAGCATCTCATACATCTCAAGGATATCCACCATATGTCTTGGATTCTTGGATTTATCATGATTTATATGCACACATATTTAAATACACCAATCACCTTGACTTCTATTTTATCTAGTTGTATCACCACTCTACTTGTCGGTTGGGGTGTCAAGCCTAGCCTTTAAGAAATTAAGATCGACATGACATTGCAACTAGCACCTCAATCTATCAAACAATTGTGTAAGTTTCTCCTAAAAATACAAAGACTTATCAAAAAGGGAGGGAGTTCCAATTTACCCTTGAACATGGATGGCATAGTTTCTGTTGCATTAACATTTGAGGTGGGTTATTTCTAAGTGCTCGGGGCTAGTGTAGACTTTGTATGGTTTAAAGTCTTTAAGAGAGCTTCCCTTTGACTGGGACAATTCTGCAACATATTGTACATAGAAATATTGGCCTTCACTTTCTTAAGCTCTTATATTGGACTATACTTTTATGAAAACCAAGTTGGATTTCTCATCATTATGGGTGGATTATTGAATGTATGCACCCCTTGGGATGATACTCATGGTGATATCTGGTTATTGTTTGCCCAATGATTTGGGGGTGTAGGGTGTGATCCTAGAGGTATACCATCAGTCGGTGGTTTCCTTTGGCTATGTAAGTTGTAGGTTTTCCTATTATCATTACAAAAAGTAAATTTTGTCATTTCTTGATCAGCTTCATGATTGAAGGGGAATAAAAATTCCTCCCTTGTTGAATTCTCATCCTCAGCTAGGGGTGTATCATTAGATTCTAACACCATTGCATTGAACTAGATGGGAGTCATATTTGCATCTTGGAGTTTCTAATTTTGACTGTTGTCATCATCATAAAAAAAAAATTAGTGTTCCCATTAGGTCCAAAAAAGTGTGTCTCAACAAAATTTATAGGGTTAGCATCATTAGTGATAATGCTACCATTATTGAGGCAAGTATTCCACTGTCAGTTTGGCCTTGGCACCCCAATCATTCAATCTTGCACAATATAGTTGTTTCCACCATTGTTGTTGTTGTTGTAGGAACCATAATTTCAATTGGAATTCTGCACATTGTTATTTCTATTTTGATTAGTTGCTAGGCATTCAAAATTTTGCTTGAGCTCTAACATTTTTTTCTTCATGACTTCAAATTCATTGGTCATGTTATTGTTCTCATGCTCCACTTGTGGAGTAGCCTTTTGTTTAAAAAAATGTTATCTTATGTGGCTCATACTCGATAGATGTAAGAGTTATTGGTGGGGCTGCAATAAATTACTATGTAGGAATAGTGATGTATGACTAATATTGACGCATAGCCACTCATGGTCATGTCGGATATGATCGCATTACTCCTACGGGGTTTGTAGGCAAGGAGACCATCATGCTTCCCCCTCCATTGGGGTTAGCTTGCTATATAAAGGTAACTACTTCTTCAAAGACCTTTTCAAGAGTGTCTATGTTTGTAGTAGGCAATCTCCTTAGAAAAATCAATGTGAGTTGATCCATGGAGTTAAGATAAAAATTTATTATAGCTGGCAGTAGAACAATATAAGGGGACTCCATATTTTTGTACATCATGCAAAAATTATGGTTAAACCTTGAAATAGTCTCATGGGGTCCCTCTTTATGGAAAGGAATTATTGGTGTACAACAATTGGGTTGATGAAGGTCTTGAATTGGTCCAAAAGCATGCTCTTGAAAGATGCCCAACTTGTGATACACATCAGAAGTAAATTCACATACCAATGAATTATTGTCTCACCAAAAGTATAAGGCAACAAACAAATAACCACATTCTTATGTTGAATTCACTTTCTACTACAATTTTCTTTGAAATTTTTGAAATGGTCTTCCACTAGCTTTGTTTCTTCAAAAATGTACCTTGGGAAGAATTTATTAGGATTTTTAGGAAGGTCTTTGAGTTGACCCTATAAGTTGATGGGCGAATCATGTGTTTTAGCAAAGAAAGTCATTGGTGTTGGAGGTGGCTAATTTTTCTACTGTGAGGATTGTGTTGGTTATGAAGAAACAAGGGACTATGAAGTAGAAGCCAAAAGTATGAAAGCTAGTGGAGTATGAATTTTGGGAATCCCTTTATCACTATGAGATTTGTGGAAATGGTCAAGTTCCAAGAACTTGTGCTTTTTCGGTGATGATCACAAAACATGTTGTAATGGGGATAATGGATCAAAAATTTATAGCTTGCTCAAAGTTCCAAACTAGCTTTAGGATCTCCTTCTAGGGCCACTTCTATTGAGCATCATAATTGCACAATAACAATGACATTTTCGTGAGGATCTCTATCTTGAAAAGTCAATAAAATATCAACTCCAAGGTTCTGGGAGGTTATTTTTCAACTGAATGGGTACCTCAAATGAAGATAAATGTTTATATTTAACAAGGACGCCTTTCCTGGTTTGGTGAAGTCTAATTTATAACCCTATGACACTTAGAAAATGTTTAGTTGCAAATAATATTTTTATTATTTTATGATTTTTATAGTGATGCATGCAAGTCTAAACTAATATGAATTTCTAACTTAATCGGATTTTTGTGAAAATCAAACTACAAAGGGACAATAAAGTAAGAAAATTACTGAAATTGAAATCTAAATGGAGATAAACCACAATGGAAATGTGTCTACAAATTAAATCTTTGAAGGGGATGGTAGGAAACCAATGAAATTTGGTGTATCACAACCATAATATCCCTAATGATATCATCAATGGAACTTTGTAAGATAGTATGATTTTTCACAATTGATCAAATTGCACATCTATAGAAAGTGTGCACACATGAGAAAAATTGATATAAGTACCCATAAGAAATAACCTTCTCCAATTAGTCACAATAGAGGTATTATGAAACTATTCATGAAAAACTCCTAAAATACTAATATCACACAATCATTCAACACAATAAGACTATTAGCTCCTTTATTATTAATGAGCTATTAATTCAATACACATTCCAACAAGAATCACTACACATAGAATGAGAACACCAATAGCATACTTTATTGCATAAAACATCAGCCTTGAATACATGTTACATACTTGTATTTATAGTGAACCCTATCCTTCATGTAAATTTTGAAGCTAGGGTTTTTCCCATGCAAAGAGTATACTAAAAATATTAATACAAAGCAAAATATATACAAAGACCCCTAATATGGTGCTAAGTAGGCTTGCACACTTGTTTTTATCAATTAAATGGTGCATGGGCCTTTACATGACTTAAAAATATAAAGAGAAGAAGAAGAAGAAGATAGAAGATAGAAATCTTCAAGTGGTAGTTAGAACTTAGGAGCCTTCTTAAAATACCATCTCATTCTCCTATGTGCATATGTACTAGTCAACCACCAACACACTTTATAAACATGTTTTCAATGCATGAAAATGCCCAAAAATAGGAATTGGAGGTTTACTATTGGCACAATCGCAAGTCCTTCAAAGAAAAAACTTGTGCCTTTACCAAAATCTTCAAAACTATGGTGTTGCACACATTCAGAGGTCTCAGGATCAAAATTAACAAAAACACTTAGTCAAAATCTCAGTTTCCAGCATCTGGGTCTTGTTGATCTTCGACCAAAATGATGTTGGATGAGTTGAATTGAAAATTTGTATAGCTATAATGATTTATAAGAGATATAAAAAATCTAAGGCTTGATGTTGAAAAAAGATTGATACAAGTATGACAATGTGTTTTAATCATTGTTTTGTCACTAATGTCAAACCTACTACTTGTTGGTAAGATAATTGCTTAAATGATTTGAGTACTACCATTTGTTTGATTAATGAAGAGGATTTGATAAAATGAGTTAATAATAACACTTGGAGAAAAGGTTGAGTTATGATATGGAAAAGGAGTACAAAGATCAGTTAAGACATTGATATTATAATGCATTGATTATCTACTCAAGGCTGCAAAGGATGGATACACTGATCAAATTTAGAAGAAAAAATAAAAAGAATTAAGTCTGCCAAGCTTAAAAATCTGCACAATAGGTGCCAAGAAAAGTTAGTGTAAGCCAAGCAAAAAATTAGTTGGGTCTGAGAAAAGTCAAAGTTCAGTATGTGTCGAGTGATATAGTGTTAGCTAAGTAAAGTTTAGTTGATGTCGAGCACCAATAAACTTTAGTTCATGCTGAGTGATTTTGATAGTGTATGTCAAGTAATGTATTATGTGTTGGGCATTAGAAGGAAGCTAATGTCGAGTGTCATAATTATGAGAAAGATTGTGAATTTGATGAATCTAAGCTGACAAGTTTGATTTCTTAGATTATGTGAACTGTGTGGAAGATAAGCTTGATGAGCTGGTGGCACAAAATTCAAGATGAACCATTTTGAGGAAAATTCAAAGAGGATTAAAGGAGAAGTTTCTAGAAGGGAATAAATGAAAAGATGGGTAGATTCATTGAATCCTACCTAACCCTAAAATGGACAATAGAGGATGAATGATAAAATGTCCAAATTCTATTTATAAGGGAATGCAAGGCTAGATAGAACTGTTGGCATATATGAGATCTAAAAAGAAGATAAGAAGTCTAAGATGTTGTTTCATATGGTGGCCTAAGGAAAGAGTATGCAATTGGAAAGCAAAGTAAGAAGGCTTAAGGGCATGGATGCTTGAAGGGTGAACAAGCAATCAAAACTAAAGTGTGTGAAAGCCAAGCAGAATGGAGGATTGAAACAAAGATCTATAATATGCAAAGTGATTTATAAGTTGTTATCAAATCAAGCCTTATTGTTACTTTCTAATCATTGTATCAGTTTAGGGCATATCCTTTGGATTAAGGTTCACCTAATAATCATTTGTAAATCCTTTAACCAGGTGACATTCCAAGTGAATGATCAAAAGTCCTCTAACAAGGCTTACTCCTAATTGGGTGATTGAAATCCTCTAACCAAGTCACATTTAACAATGTGCATTGTAACCTTTAACAGGTTGGCCTTTCACAGGGTGTCACTTCAGAAGAGTGAGAATGAGTAGCATGTTACTAGTACTTCTTCCCAAATTGGGTTTCCACGTAAAATCATTGTGTCAAATGTGTTATTGAATCTATTATGTTTCATGCTTACATTTTTGCAAAGTTGATTTGACAGTAACCTACAAGTTTAAGTGATTGTATGATCTAATGGATACATGCATGATGAATATGTTATATGGGTTCACTAGAATGTGAAAAGTTTTAATTTTTATATATGGACCTTGGATAACTGATTCACCCCCCTCTTAGTTATTGTAAAGAATTCTAATGGTTGATTCTTGGCCCTCACCTCTCGATGAAAATCATGAACCTCTAACCACACTTCAACAAAGTCATCCATCTTTGAATCTAACTCCTTTAGTATCTCCTTGGCCTTGAATACATGTTGAATATCATATTTGGAGGACACTACTTCAAAATATGCTCAAAATTATTGTACTACTACTTTCGTTGAGCATAAATGTTCCCTAGATTCATCATAAAAAATCTCTAGTGTTGTCACACTATAATAACTATTTGATTCTAGTATGTGGGCACGAGTACTTCCTTTCATATCTTGGATGTCCTCATACATGCATAACATGACCTTATTATGGGCATGTATCTTCTCAATCCAATCATCAATCTTATCCATCTCTTACCCTATGAAAACATTAAGTAGCATTCTATACCTCTACCCCTTAATCTTCAATAAAGCAACCAAATCATTAGTCCAAGTGGACACTTCATCTACTAACCAAAAATCCTAATTGATTATAGTTTTCAATTTATGTGCATTATTTTGTATGTTGTGTAATAAATGCATATTCACCTTGATGATTTTTATTCCCTGTTCTTCCAAAATGAGATGCCATCTCTTGTACGCATCCAAAAATGAGTCACTCAATGGAAGGGATAGAGCTCATTTCTCAAGGGTGGTCTTCAAAGATATCTCATGGTGAGAAGGGCCAATGGGACCTACTACCTCTATCACAAACTCCCATAAAATCTCATTTTATTTCCTCAAAAGTTGGATCTCTTCTTTTCTCAAATTCAATTGATGGAATACTTGTTGAATACCCATGGTTGTGAAAAATTTAGTTGTATCATTGGTAGCTTTCCCTAATACAATTTCCTACATTTGGTAATCTTGGGGGGTTATAGTATCTTGATTGGCATGGAGTGGAGGAATGGTTATATGTCCAACCAAATCGTCCTATCTATTCCTCATTATGAATGTTATCTAGTATGGATCCTCCAAAGGGGGCATGGTTGGTTGTATGACATATGTCAAAACTACTATTCCTTCTATCAGATTCTATATATATCTCCTCTTTTGGGTCTATACTAGATGTTCCAACCATATGGGAGTGTTTCCCATCAGAGACATGTACTAACTAGGTGACAGGGTTGTCACTCATGCTATTCCTTTCCCTTTATCTATTCTCTCTAGAGTCTTTTCTAGCCTTGGCTATTCCACCACTAGGGTGGACATTATGGTTTGAGGAGAGGGAGGTGGTTGCACTATTGGAGGAGCTTTCTCTTCTATTGTAGCCACCTATCCTGCTACAAGGGCTTCCTTTTCTTGAATTGTATGTGCCTCTCTCCTTTTAGTAACCTAAATTTTCTCTTCTAGAAGGGGAGGAGGTATTGGCATGGTATCCTACTCTGGTGGAGGTAGAGGTGGCATTTTTTACCTTCTTAGAGGTGGAGAAGGTACCCCTAGTAGAACCTGTGGAAGTGGAGGAAACATTCCCAAATCATCGCCTCACGGTTCTTGGCGTGGTATATCCCTTATTTCTCCTTCCTTTAAGAAAGTTCCCAAAGGCATGAAATCAAAGTCAAAGAGATCAAAATAATCCAAACCATCCCCTACTATGGACTCTATTCATCCTTCCTCTTTTCTTGATTAATAGACTCCTTGATCTAGATAGGTTTGTCTTGTGTAATCAGGGGTGTTTGTGTTAAGCTTCTCATCCTTTCCTCTTCAGCTACCCTAGTTGAGTGTGTCCTTCTACTCAAGGGGTTATAATCTACTTGATCTCATTATTATTCTTCCTCACCTTCTTCAGGAATAGTATTAGGGATCTTAGGTGAAGGAGTGCTTTTCTTTTTCAATCGTCTCCTCTTCACTCATGTAACCATCATCTCCATTATACTTCTATTTTTTACTGATGGGGAGGCTTCTTCTTAAGTTAGGGGCTCTTTGGGTTGTGCTTCCTCTTCCTCTACAACCTTTTACTTATTTTTCTCCTTTGCCTTCTCCTCCCTACGAATAATAACTTTGGTCCCTCTACCCTTCTTTGGCATGGTTGGCACCTTCAAAGTTGGTATATTGGATAAGGAGTCAAAAGGGAAAGGCTTCTGCATCCAATCTCTAGTCAAGTTGATGACATGTCAGACTCAATGTTGGATGTCATTGTTGTCCTCTTTGTTTACCTTACTGTTCATGATTGGGTGTTGAAAGATCTTATCCCTATTATAAGTGGGATCTAACACATTTGGATTATCTGCATTCCACACTTTGAGGGGTATTTGTAGTCTTAAAACCTTTTCTATCAATGCTATCTCCATCCTACAATAGTCCTTAATTTGGAATTCATAATCATCCACATAATTCAGCCAATGATCTTCAATGGATGAGTTTGGAATTAACTCCCTTCCTACAATGTGTTTTGAACATCCCTATGCTATCAAAATAGGGGCGAGCCATCAAATACTCCTCTAGGGGATACTTCTCTCATTCGATATCAAAGCTAAAAATGTCTTACTTATGTTTCACGTCATAAGGACCAATGGTGATAGGCCACACCAATGCCTTTCTATGCTTATCCTAGATCCTATCATATGTTGAACTTAGTTGTCAAGTAACTTGTAATAGGATCAGTCTATCCAATGGATAGCTTGATATCTTCTTTGAGTGGAATAGGGTGACATCCATCTAGATGTAGGTGAAGGTGTGGTATTGGATGTAATATCCTCCCACTTGTATAACCTTTTTTGATGCCTCTACCAATAGCCTTTTCACGTAATCTCCTTCAATGAACCATATTACCTTGAAGGTGAAGGCATCATTCACTATCTTATACTCTGGCCAGATTTTGTCTGAAAGTTTCTTCTATACCAATTGAGAGTACATAATATGTGGCCAAGCATTGGCATCTTCTATACTCTCTCTCCTTATGAGCCCTAGATATGTTGTGACTCTGGCTACTAATGGGTATACTACATATGAAGTAATGTAGAATTGGGGGTCACTATGGACTAAAGTCAATTGTTCATCCAAGGAGTTCTTGATTATGGTACCCCAGTCAATCTTGTTGACTCTAGTTCTAATCATTTATGTGAAATGGACCATCCATGTCTCCAAATGGCTTGCTATAGGAAGTCCCACCACTCTACTCAAGAACACTATGTATTAACCAATATCTTCTATCATGTATCCTCGAGTCATATCAACTTTGCCAAGTTTTCTATGCAGGGTTTTGGTGATCAATTATTTATCCTATATGATGGCTTTATCCTTTTTTTGATGTTCACTTTACCACCTATTTGAACTCTCATATGTGATTTCATGGAATTCATCAGCAATGGGAAGGTGGAACACCTTTTCTATGTTGTTTAATTTGATGTCCAGGATAGTTTCCCTAGTGAAACTCTTCATGACCTTCTCATCGACGATATAATGTTGTACTAGAGCCATGATTAACTTTGAAGATTGTACTGATATTGGATGTGAAGAGGCATTGACCAATCTACTTTTTATGAGTGCATAGATCATCTCTGATCTCTCATGGGGCTTATTGCAAAGTACCAAGAATTCATTCTAGTCATTGTGCCCCAACTTCATGTCTCTAATCTCTTAGTGTAAGTCAATGAAATGTGACTTCTTTGGTACTCCTTGGAACTTAAAGGTTATTGGCTTTGATGAAATCTTAGTTGCGGCTAATGATGAGGATGCTATGGTGGCCTGCACAAAACAACAAGAATCAATAAACTTTTTTCCTAGAAGGTAAAAGGATGTCGACGACTCACAAAGAAGATGAAAAAATAGACTAACTAGTAAAAAAATTAGTAATAAAAGCTAGAAATTGTGCACTTGCGTAGGTGTGCAAGGTGCATAATATGTGCAAAATGGGCAAGGGTGAAGTTTTAGGTAGAGGGATGTATGCATATTTTGCACCTGCACAATGTGCACAACTGCACACATGCAAGTTGAGCACAAACATGGATACTTGAGTTAGTGGAGGTGCAAACCCTACACATTTACACAGATGTGAAACTTTGCAAATATCACATACCTTAGTGTGCAGGTGAGGAGTTTATGGAGGTTGCAAATGGTTGGATGTGCACAAGTCCACACTTGAGGAGCTCTTTGGTTAGAATAAGAGGAGTGGGGAACTCTGTAGTGTATTTTTAGGTGGGGGCTCAACATGCAATGTGGGGATTTATGCACCTTGTGCAAGTGTGCAATGTATGCACCTCTACACTACTTTGTAAAGGGGGGGCATCGGTGTTGCACACCCCGCACATGTGTGTAAGTGTGTAGGTGCATAATTTTGTAAGTTTAGCCTAAAACTCACTTTCAACTACTAGATTTGGATGACATCACCTTTTCCCAGCTACCAAACCTAGGCCATAGTACTCCCACTCACTAGGGCACCTTTTAAGACACCTTGTTCTAAGGAGCATGTTCCCATGACTCAAATGAAAAAAAGAGGGGTCCCCATTTTTGAAGTCAAATATGGGGCATGTGTTGTGAAACCAAAACAATAGGTGTAGCCTATGTTATATTGACATTTGAGGTGGGCATTTTCTAAGCACCAGAGGTCATTGTGGACTTTGTATGGTCCAATGTTTTCAACAGAGCTTCCCTTTGGCTAGGATAGCTTTATTGCATGTCGAACATGGACATATTAGCCTTTACTTTCTTAAGTTCCTCAACCTCATTGTATTTCTTCAAAGACCATGTTGAACTCCTCATCATTGTGGGAGAATTATTGAACATTTGGACCCTTTGGATTGGTGTCTGTGGTGACACTGGGTTGTTACTTGCATGAGGATCTAGGGGAGTAGGGTGTGACCCTAGAGGTATATAATCAATTAGTGTTTCTCTCTAACTACATAAGTCATAAGTGTTCCGATTATTATTGTGGAAGGAAAACATTTCTACTAATTATGACTCAGGTTCATGGTTTAAAGGAAACATAAACTCCTTGTCTATTGAATTCCCATCCTCTATTGGGGGTGTGTCATAAGATTGTAACACCATTGCATTAAACTAGATGGAAGTGGTATTGAAATATTGCGGATACTAATTTTGGTTGTTATCATCATCATAATAATAATTATCACTATTGTTTTGGGCATTTCTCGTAGGTCCAACAAAGTGTGCCTCAATGAAGTTAATAGGGTTAGCATTATCAATGGGAATGCTACCATTATTTAGGTGAGTGTTCCACTGACAATTTGGTTGTCATTCTTTTTTGTGAATTGTAATTTTTCTCGCCATTATTGTTGTTATAGGAACCATAGGTTCTATTTTGATTATGTGCATAATTATTGTTATTTTGAGTAATAGTTAGGCATTGGTAATTATGATTTTGTCTTTGAGATAGCCTCATCCTTGTGAGCTCATTAGAGAGATGTGACATTATTTTCTTCATGATCTCAAACTTATTGGCCATTTTATTGTTCTTGAGTTTAGATGGTAGAGAAATTTTTTGCAAAAAAATGATATTTTTGGGGGCTCATACACTAGATATATAAGGCCTACTAGTGGGGAAGCAACAAACTATTGTGGGAAAACAACAAATTATTGTGTAGGCATGGTATTAAGTGGCTAAAATTGAGGTAAATTTACTCATAGTCCTATTAGATATGGTGGTATTACTCTTGTGATGTTTTTCAATAGGGACTCGTCATGCTTCCCCCTCCATTAGGGTTGGCTTGCTTGGTGAAAGTGATCGCTTCTTGGAAAACCTTCTCAAGGGTATCAATGTTTGCAACATGCAATCTTCTTAGAAAAATGGTTGTGAGCTTATGCATAGAGTTGATATGGATTTGTATTGCAGCTTCAAGTGGAACTATATAAGGGGACTCCATCCTTTAGTAAAATTTGGAAATGGTCTCTTGAGGGTCCCTCTTGATGGAAAGAAACTAGTGGTGTAAGATAGCTAGATTGATGAATACCTTGAATTTTCCCAAGAATATACTTTTGAAAGATGCTTAATCAATGGTAGAGGTCAGCGAAAGATTTATGAACCAGTTGAATGTTGTTTTTTCTAAGGTGTAAGGGAACAGATAGATAACCACATCTTCATGTTAAATTCACTCCCTATTGCAAATTTATTTTAAAACTTTAGCATGGTCTTCTGTTTTTTGTGTCTCTTCATAAATGAACTTGGGAGAAAATCTCTCAAGATTTTTGGGAAGTTCATGGAGTTACCCTTGTAGGCTAATCAATGAATCCTGAGAGTTGGCAAAGAAAGCCATTGGTGGAGGTGGTTGATTGTACTATTGATGGGGAGGTGTAGAATTTGTAGAAATGGATGGATGTGAAGAATATGTTAGTAGTATGAATGGTAATAGTGGATGAAATTCGGGAATCCCTTTATCATTACGAGACTTGTGGAAATTTCCAAGTTCTAGGAACTTGTGCTTGTTTGGCGATGACCTTGGTAGTCACTATAAGGGGGATAGTGGATCAGAATGTTCCAGCTTTCTCAAAGTTTCAAATTGGCTTCAAGCACTTCTTTTAGTGTCACTTATGTCAAGTGTCATAATTGCATGATAACAATGACAAAAATTTGTGAGATTGTCTCTCTTGAAAAGTCAATAAAATATTAGCTCCAAGGTTTTAGGAGGTTATTTTTCAACCGACTGGGTAGCTCAATTGAAGATAAATATTTTTGTTTGACAAGGATTCCTTTGTTGATTTGGTGAAATTCAATCAATAACTTTGTGATACTTAGAAAATAATTAGTGGAAAACTATATTTTTTGTTTTCCTATTTCTTTGATGCATGCAAGTCTAATGCGTAACTAATATGAATTTATAACTTAACTTGATTTTGTGAAAGTAAATTGTAAATAGATATGGTAAAAAGAGGATAAATGAATTACTAAACATGAAATCTAAATGGACATAAGACAAAATGACTCAAAGGGGGATAGTAGGAAACAAACAAAATTCAGAATTGCACAATTGTAATCTCACTGATGCAATCATTGATGAAACTTAATAAGATTTTATCATTTCTCACAGCTCAAGTCACGTAGACACATAAGTGTGTGCACAGAAAAAAATAATGTATGAATTTATGTGTATAATTCCCATTCTTTGATTTGTTACTACAAAGGTATGATGTGGCTAAACATGACAAACTCCAAAAACTAAGATCACACAAGCATTCAAAAATACTATGACTATTATCTCCTTCATTATTCATGAACTTTTGATTATCAAAGAGAACACACATTCTAGAAAAAATCACTACACGCATAATGAGAGTACCAGTAACATACTTTATTACACAAAATGTTGGTTTGGAATACATGATACATCCCTATATTTATTGTAAACCCTCTCCTTCATGTGATTTTAATGTTGGTTTCAGATTGGTTTTGACAATTGAGTGTCAACACACTTAAGAAATTTCTAAGTTGATGCCAAGTATAATATAGATACCGAGCTACAGTATGTGCAGAGCCAAAAATTCAACTGGTGTTGAGTTATTCAAGTGTCAAGAAAGTTTCAAGTGCCAAGTGACAATTAATGTCGAGCCAGTATATGTGCCAAGCAAGACAGAATTCCCATAGATACTGAGCAAGATAGAATTCCCATAAATGCCAAGCAAGACAAAATTCCTATGTGTGTCGAGCATCAGTCATCAATAAGTGTCGAGTAACATAGAATCAACATAAGAGTCTATGCCCTCGCAAACTCAAATGTAAACCATTTTTGAGCTGACTTAAGATGAATCTCGAATGATCTAAAAGATAAGATTGAATTAATTACATTCCCTATGAAATCAACATTCAACCAATTAGAAAAATGGAATTAACATGCAACCAATCAGAAAAATGGAAACAATTGAGCGGGAAAGATGGATGAATCTTGATTGTAGATTCATACCTAACCCTAAGTATCAAAACCTTTTTAAGGAGGGCAAACCCCCATAATTTAGTGTCATGTGGATTGTATGGAATGCATGAGAGAATGCTAGTGAAGTTTTGAAGGAAGTTCAAAGGGGTGTAAAGACTTAGAAGAAGGAGAGCATTACAGAATCAAGTTATCAGAACAGAGCATCAGCACTATGAAAAAATTTATACGAGATCAAGAAGGATCAAATCAGATTGGACAGAACAAGGATCTAAAATCAACAATTGAAGATTGTAAGTTGTCAGGTCAACACATTCTACTATATTTTCTAGCCATTGTATTAAGAGAATGAAAATCCTATGATGATAGATTGGTTTAATAGCCATTTTGTAGAACCTTTAACAAGGTGTTAAATCCTTAACTAGGTGACATTCCAAGTGAATGTTTGTAAATCCTTTAGACAAGTCACTTTTAACAGGATGTAGAGCCTTTAATAGGGTAGGCCTTTCATAGGGTAGACCATTGATGGTGGTCAAACTTTGTAACCTTAACTAGTTACATATTATTGTAGTGATAAGTTGTGGGTGTCATCCCCACCCTAATTTCACCTTCTCATTTTTGGAGGGTTTCTGGGTGATCAAATCTTGTATTATTTATTTTCATGCATGCCTATACTTTCATGTTTATTAGAGATGTTAGATGCATGAATTTCAATTAAAAATTTTATAGCTTAAAATATTGGTACTTTTGATTCACCCCCCTCCCCCTCTTAAAAGTATTCTTCCCAATTGTAAATTCTAACAATTGGTATCAGAACTGAGTTCTCACAAGGAGAAGCATTATAGCTTGGAGAAAAATATCTAGAGATGGAAGTCTACAAACTTGGAAAGATCATAGAGAACTAGGAAACTGAGATACATCTCATTCTACATTCTCTGGAAGAAGCTATGGAAGAATTGAGGAAATCCCTAAAGAGAAGAAGAGAGATTGCCATAGCTGAAAGTGATACACAGTACAAGGAGATTGACACCTCAAAATTGTTTGCAAATGGAGATTCCAAGGAGTTTGATGCAGCAATAGCAAATCTGATGGATAAGAATAGAGCTCAAGCAGAAGAGATCAAAACTCTCAAGATTGAACAAGAATCACAAGCCATGATGCTTTGTGAAGTGACTGAACTAAAGAAAAAGAGCCATTAAAGATAAGGCTATGATAGAAGATGATAAAAGAAACCTTGCTAATAGATTGGAGGAAAAGTCAATTGAGCTTGCAAGAATTTCCAACATGCAGCTAGACACCCTAAGCCAGATGATGAATGCACATCATGAGCTAAATGTTAAGGACATTGAGATCTCCACACTGAATATGCAAAATGAACAATTGCAAAATGACTTGAGAAGAGAGAAGGAAATTGTAGAGAGCTTCAACAAACCTAATGAAGCCATCAAGTACTTTGAACAACTTTTGAAATCACCAAGATCCAACAATGACACTTCAGGACTAGGATACACCAGCACTGAAAAGGGAAAGTCATCTAAGACTGCAAAAGAAAGAAGTGGCAATGGTAAGAATACAAAACCCACCTGTCATTTATATGGTAAAAAGGGCCATACCTCTAATGTGTGCAAGAGAAAGAACACTAATCAACATGACAGACCTAAGAACATGGGTCATTGTCACAAGTGCAACAAGCAAGGACATCATGCACATGATTGCAGGACTAGAACCATCAAACACCAAGATTTGAAGGTCACTACTACAATTGCAAGAAATATGGACATAGAGATTTTGAGTGTAGATCAAAGCCTATGTGGACATCTAACCTACCAGCAAAGATGAAACGTCATGGACATCACTACAATTGGGACTACAACACTAGGAAAAATTGTCACTATTGTCAAGAGTATGGACACATCCCTAAAAATTACATAAGAACACATTTTAGTGGAAGCTATAGCAGATGGTTGAGCCAAACTACATGCTTCAATTGTTTGAAGAATGGACACATTAGCAAAAATTGCCCATCAAGGTCAAAGGCACCTAACTTTGAGTTCAACAAAGGAAAAGGTAAGGTATATGTTGAACACATCAGAGGAGAGATGAATAAAACATGGAAGAAGAAAGATGGAAGTAGCACATCCAATGGAGGGATCACTTCACCCAAAAGGTCAAGTGGTCACACTACATCCAACTAAGCAAAAGAAGGTATGTGGAATTGATTTACAAAGCTTTATCATACATCAATTCTAAGACAAGTACTAAAAAGGATAGATTAGCATGAATAGAGATGCAAAGTTAAAATTTTATGTTTTCACAAGTGTTGCCAAGTTGCCTTCAGATGCCAAGAAAAGATCTAGTATCTATCGAGTTGTCTGCCAAAGTCAGTAGAAGCTGAGTGATTAGTTGCAACCAAGTTAGCAGTAGGTGCCTAGTGAAGGGAAATTCCAATTGAAGTCGAGTAAGTGAAACTCTAGTGTATGTTGAGTATTGGAAAGACAATGGAACCCAAGTAAAGCAAAATTGCTTAAGGAGCTGAGTGGACAACTGTAAACGTACTAAGCATTAAATGTTATGAAACAAGGGTATACAATTGCATTTTGAATCATTTTTCACCATATTGAGCAAAAAGCAAGAACGAGAAGAGCACATAAAGGATTTCGAAGCAGAGATTCAAGAATTTGAGTAGATTTCAACATAGATTCAACATAGTTTCAATGATTCAAGGTATTTTACTTATGTTGAGCTACGTAATTTCAAAATCTCTTTGTGTTGAAACCCTAGATTGCACAAATGGTCTCCAGCTCTAGAAAACCCCATGAAAAAGAGTTGTTTGAAGTCTAGTTAGTATCAAATAAAGTCAAACAGCCTGATTTTCGACCTATTCCCGAAGTTGCATCCAAAAATGACCCTATCAGAGCCCTATCTATTATTCTTCCTAAAGTGGTAATGGTGCAAGATGTTAGGAGATGTTACAACTACAAAATAGGTGCTATTGGAGACATGGAAATCAGAGAGGCATACAATAAATTGTGTGAAAATGGGGTCCTTTTGTTCTTGTCAACTTTTATTTTAGGGTCCTTTTGCTCTAGTTTCTTTTATTTTCTTTGTGTGGTTTTTGCCTTTCTATTTCGTGCATCCCCCTATCAGGTTTTATGTTCTTTCCTTTTTATCAAAGCTACAAAGCACGTAAGAATAAAAGGATTCTCTCTTTCATCCTTATGTGCCTGGCGGCTTTGACAATTTCATCCTTGATATATACATACATACATACATACATACATACATATATATACTATTTAATTTTCGGTCCTTTTTATTTATTTATTTTATTTATTTTATTTATTTATTTATTATTATTATTATTTTTCCTATATATATACATATATACAAGGATAAATTTACATATTTGTATATATTTATTTGCATGTTAATTCCATGCATTTTTAGATATTCGCTTGCCTACTTAGAGTTTTTAACATGTACATATTATATATATCATATATATGATACATACATACATATAATATGTATATGTCATATATATATATATATATATATATATATATATATATATATATAATATCTATCATATATATCATATATATATATATACTACATTTTTTTTTTATAGCTTTTGCATTATTTTTTAATATATATAGCTATATTATAATATAATAGCTAATTTATTTATAATTTAATAGCTATTTCTTTATATATATATATATATATTGGTTTCAATTTTTTTTCTTAATTCTTTTTTAACCCCATTTTTCTTTTATCTCTTTTTATATATTTTGTGGGTACACCTTTTTAATTCTATTTTTTGTATTTTCTTTGCATTGATTTAAGTGCTTTCCCCTTCTCCTCTTATATTTCTTGAGATAGGTCTAGTCTACATATCTTACTATCCTGCACTTTCTCATCCTTACAATGGATCATGTAGTGTGATCCGAAATGTTGATGATAAATAAACACACACAATTGAATCCAGAAAACTCAGTATTTTTACAAATGAATTTGGAAATCTATTACTGTTAATATAAATGATATTTTTTTTCTTGTTGACATTGATTACACCTACATCCAAGCAGTCATACCAAGGGCAAGATGGCTTAGGCCACTTGGTTATGAGATGAATATTGATGAGGCATCTGCAACAATAACAACATTGCTTGCAAAAGAAGTAGATAAAAGTGCCCAACACTTTGGCACTTATGATGTTGTCAGATCCAAGGTGGGTATGGAATTAAAAACTACCTCAACACTGAAGAAAAAGGATAAATTAGTGAAGAAGCTCAAGGCTAAATTTGGTGAAGGCACAACAGATGTAGATGAAGAAGAAGGTGACGAGGAGGAAGGTGAAGCTGAAGAAGAATAGGGGCAAGAGCCACTAGCATTAACCCAAGGAATGGGTGAAGATGTTGAAGAAGCAGAAGGTACTAAGGAGGAACAAAAAAAGGAAATACCTAAGGTAGGGGAAAAGAAGAGAAAAGCACAAAAATAGTCTGTTGCTCAGCCTAAAGGCAAGAAAACAACTAAATATAGCCTAGCAAAACCCACCACAAGGGAAGATACAAGGGCTACAAAAAAGGTGGCCAAGGGACAAGAAAAGAAGAAAGTCATAGAGCAGGGAGGACCAGTAGAGAAGAAGCAAAGAAGAAAATATGTGGCACCTCTTGAATCAGATGAGGAGAGGACAGAGTTTGATGACAATGGACAATTTAGAGTGGTAAGTCACACCACTAAATCTGATCTAGAGAATATATGTGACAATATAAGAGATAATGCAGACTTGTCTGGGTTGAAAAGTATTAATTTTAATAAGTTGACTAGAGAAGAACAAAACATAGTGGAAGAATCAATTTACACTATGATGGCCAAGTTCAAGAACACTCCACTTGAACTTGACAATACAATGCCTAAGGATTTATACTCTATTGTAGAAAATAAATGGCATTATTGCCTAAACATGGAAAAGGAAATAAGAGAGTCAACATTGGCTCGTGTTATATCTGAACTTACAAAAGGACAAATAAGTAAGGCTAATAGGAAGCATGGGAGCAAATTTGCACCCAAATATAGAGCATTCAATATTTTGCAAAATAAAATTGAAGATGTTGTGAAGAAGTCCACTCTGATGTGGAAAGTAATCTATGGCCTCACAACTGTAAAGGAAGGAAAGGAAAATCCCTTTGAGGGAAGAAACAATGATGAAGAAGAAGAGGAAAATGATAAAGAAGAAGAAGGAGAAAAAGAAAAAGAAAATGTTACAATGGAGAAAGACACACAAGAGAGTGAATAGGCAACTATTGATGAGCAGCAATAGGAATAGAGTGTGCAAGACACACAACTGCCACCACCAAGTCCTCCACATGTAACACCCACACCTGCAGAGGCAATAATTGTAAAGGATGTTCCTGACAACTCTGGTTAGAACATCAACCCATTGACTGCAGAGGATCTTAAAAAGATTCTTCACCAGACCACACTACAAGCATAATTGTGTACTAACCTAGTCTTGGTGAGTGTGGAGGAACTTCAGAAAGCTATAGCTGAGATTACAAAGGACAAGGCGAATCCACAAGAACCACCTTCACATACTCCAATAGCTACAAGTGGACAACCACAAGAGCAAGTAGCACAAGATGCATCAACTAGGGTTGATTCCACAGTCATAGTGACTTCAACTGCCGAGGAGCTAGCAGGACAAAAGGATATCTTTGTTCCTACAATACAAGGACAAGGTGCACCACCTCATATCACAATTATTAATCAAGGTAGAATTGAAGAGGATAAGGAGAGCCCTAAGGAGAAGGAACAAGAGGCAATTCAAACATTGATCAATTTTCCTACAATAGGGACTCCCACAGGAACAACACAATAGTCGAGCATTGATGTAGTACCACTTCAGATATCAGCACCAAGCTCAAGCTTTACCAAGGTTGCAAGGGTACTTCACTATGGAGACCCTACACTTGATGAAGAGATAGTCATTCCTAGGTATGACTATAAAATAATGAACATAGATCAGATTAATGAAGTGCAAGAGGCATTAGAGAAGAAGAAGAAACAAGAGATACTCAGGAATGAGTATAGGAAAAGGAAATCTCTGATTGAAATCAAAGACATCTTTTTGGATGCATTCAGCTTGCAAGTACCTAATGAAACCAAGCCCATAATGGAGCAATTATCCAACATAGTGGACCAAGTACAGAATGAAGACCTAGAAACTAATGCAAAATTGTTAGAATGGTCTAAAAAGAAGTTCCAAATGAAAGGAAATGAACAAATATCAAGTGAGATATCACTATCTCAAGTGCAGCTAGCCAAAAAGATTGAAAAGGTAAAAGTAGTACTTGAGAACATATTCTCATTGTACTCCAAACTGTGTGACCCATCAATTTTCACACAAGAGACTAGCCAAAGGATAATGAGCTTGGAAAGGAATCTGAAAGTATCAAGCCTGCAACTACCCAAGGATCTAGCTCAGAGTGAGAAGCATTTTGCTACTACACTTCACACTCAAAAGGAACTAGTTGTGCTAACAATAGATGAGGCAAACATAAAGGCCAAATTGATACATCTACAATCTGCTATCACCCCTCACATAGAAGTTTTGTAGAATGAACTAGCCTATGCAAAGAATGTCTTGAAGAAAGATCCCAATCTTTCTACATTGGAAGGCCTAGTGCACCTTACAGTAGAGACAGCCATCCAACTTAAAGCACTAGAAATTGCACTAGACAATTGGGATGTTGCTCTGAAGATCATAATGGAGGTAAACAAATCCTTTTTGGCTAAGTATTCAATTAATTCATAGAACCCTTTGACATAAGTGTCAAAAAGGGGGAGATAATAAATTAGGAGACCTAAAGGGGGAGATATTATAAATTGGAGGGGATAATAAAATTTTGAGTTTTGAGAAGATAAAACTAAGGGAGAAATAAGGAGATAAAGCCAAAAGGATACAAAAACTGCATGGAACATGTATGAAAGGGGGAGTAAAAACAAAGCAGAATAGAATGATAAAGAAAAGCATGGAAACAACATGAGCCAAATCTAGCATAAGGAGTTTTGGATATAGAAATGACACATTAGCTCAGGGGGAGTTACAATTTTGAGGTATCTTTACAAAATTTTGAATAGTTTTGAAGTTTTATACATATGCCGAACAAGATGTATATTATACTTATAGATATTAGATTCATAATGTTTAGTTAAGTGTTTTTTACACTCATGTCAAAAGGGGAGATTGTTGGTCTTAGATTGGTTTTGATAATTGAGTGTCAACACACTTAAGAAATTTCTAAGTTGATGTCGAGTATAATATAGATGTCGAGCTACAGTGTGTTGAGCTAGAAATTCAATAGGTGTCGAGTTATTCAAGTGTCAAGTGACAATTGATGCCGAGCCAATATATGTGCCAAGCAAGAAAAAATTCCCATAGATGTTGAGCAAGATAGAATTCACTTAGATGCCAAGCAAGACAGAATTCCTATGTGTGTTGAGCATCAACAATCAAAAAGTGTCGAGTAATACAGAATCAACACAAGAGTCTGTGCACTCACAAACTCATATGTAAACCATTTTTCAGCTGACTCAAGATGAATCTCAAAGGATCTAAAAGATAAGATCGAATCTATTACATTCCCTGTGCAATCAGCATGCAACCAATCAGAAAAATGGAAAGAACATGAAACTAATCAGAAAAATGGAAAGAATTGAGCAAGAAAGATGGATGGATCTCGATCGTAGATTCATACCTAACCCTAAGTCTCAAAAACTTTTTAAGGAGGATGAAACCCCATAATTTAGTCTCATGTGGATTGTATGGAATGCATGAGAGAATGCTAGCAAAGTTTCGAAGGAAGTTCAAAGGGGTGTAAAGACTTAGAAGAAGGAGAACATTGCAGAATCATGTTATCAGAACAGAGCATCAACACTACAAACATAGTTATATCAGATCAAGAAGGATTAGATTAGATTGTACAGAACAAGGATCTAAAATCAGTAATTGAAGATTGTAAGTTGTCAGGTCAACACATTCTACTATACTTTCTAGCCATTATATTAAGAGAATGAAAATCCTATGATGATAGGTTGGTTTAACAGCCATTTTGTAGAACCTTTAACAAGGTGCTAAATCCTTTAATAGGGTGACATTCCAAGTGAATGTTTGTAAATCCTTTAGACATGGTGTAGAGCCTTTAACAGGGTAGGCCTTTCACATGGCAGACCATTGATGGTGGTCAAACTTTGTAACCTTAACCAGTTACATATTGTTGTAGTGATAAGTTGTGGGTGTCATCCCCACCTCAATATTACTTTCTCATTTTTGGAGGGTTCCTGGGTGATCAAATCTTGTGTTATTTATTTTCATGCATGCCCTTACTTTCATGTTTATCAGAGATATTAGATGCATGAATTTCAATTAAAAGTTTTATAGCTTAAAATATTGGTACTTTTGATTCACCCCCGCCCCCCCCCACCCCCCTCCCCAATAAGTATTCTTCCCACTTGTAAATTCCAACATTTAAGAGCTAGGGTTTTTTTCATGCAAAGAGTATACTAAAACTATTAAAATAAAGCTAAATATTTACAAACTAACTCCTA